>JAXIVD010001914.1:15000-52500 GCA_036785275.1 Cancer borealis | reverse complement strand
GCTATTTGCCTCATGCAGTCTGGGCTTACAATAGAAATGCGTTTCTCCACCTATCCCTCTGCCTGGAGATAAGGTTGAATTTGCTGCCTGGCTCAGGTTACTCACTCTAAGGCTTCCATACGGGAGTTGGCTTCCTTACAAGTCACTTGGACACTTCAAGACTGACAGTGCTGTTCAATGGTTGCATAAAAGTTGTAAGGCTTTAGTGAGATCTGACACCTCTCAGTTAAGGTGAATTTTTGTTTTTCATAATTTATCGTGGTAATGTTTAGTTATACGTAATGAGAATGCTTTATGTTAAGTCTCTATCTATCTGTTTATATACCAAGCAGACATCCTTTTATAAACGGGTTAACGGAGATAGGAACACACATACACAGACACTCAGGCCTTGTATATTACAACTAGGTAAATACACACACACACACACACACACACATACACACACACACACACACACACACACACACACACACACACACACACACACACACACACACACACACACACACACACATGCACAAGTTATATTTAATTTCCATATTTAGTTTATCAGAAAACTAACACCCAAAATTGATAAATGTTTTGTACACTTTGCCAAGAACACAGATAACTAATGGACAAAAAATATATATAATCCTTTAATTGAGCTTACACGACGTGTTTTTACTTTTGTAATTAACAGATAGTTAAGAGGAAACATAGGTTTCAAATACCAATGCATCACATTATGATATACGAATATGGCCCATTTTATGAAAATGTAAGAAATATTGTGCCTCATACACTACTGTCACATTTTTTCGCTCAAATGGCATTTAAATGAGGCTATATAAGAGTACATACGAAGAACATTTGTCACCTCCTAGATGAGTATTGAACATTATCGTTAAGGTGAGAATATCAACAAGAACAGTTACCAAACCATTTATCCAACAGGTGTGGGACTGGAGGCAACCAACATTTCATGTGTTTCTAGTTTACTATTAAAACCAAAACTGTATATATTGATGACAATACTTGGAGTGATTTCTAAGTGCATTCATACAATTGTTCTGTTTCACCCACAATGTTACTTAAAGGTGGAGGTGAAATGGCTAGAGTAAAGAGAAATTTCATGTACCATTCTCATCTCTCTCTCTCTCTCTCTCTCTCTCTCTCTCTCTCTCTCTCTCTCTCTCTCTCTCTCTCTCTCTCTCTCTCTCTCTCTCTCTCTCTCTCTCTCACCAGGCTGTTTGAGAGTGGTGAACACAGTGACATAACCTTTGTGGTGCAAGGGGAAAGTGTGCCTCTCCATCGCTGTCTTCTCTCTGCCCGCTCAGAGTATTTCAGGGACATGTTCTCTACCCGCTGGCAACACCGTACCACCATCACCATAAATAAAGGCTTGGTAAGGCAACTAACTATAACTATGTGTGGATATCATCATACTGGTTCAGCCATGCCTGTGTTTGTGAATGGGGCTGTATATTACTAATTATTATTATTGTTATTATTATTATTATTATTATTATTATTATTATTATTATTATTACAGGAATGTCACTTCAATGTTTGTTAAAGCTTCTATGTGTTTCTCAAGGGATAATTTACTCTGGATTATAACATCTATCTAAGTATTTAACAGAAATTTACATTTATTAGCATTCAATTCCATTTCCCATTTATGGTTCCAATTGTATATTCTGTCAATATCCTGTAGACTTTTTAAAATTCTCTTCAATCCTCAATATGCTCACATTTATTTATTTTTTTTTTTTTTTACATCATTACCAAACATACAATTATAACTTCACCCTTTCCATCATGTCATCTGTACATATCAATAACATTACTGTGGCCAACCAACACAACACTTGTTACTCTGCTTCACCTTGATATTCGATTCCTTATTTATCTTCTCAATAAAGAAGGGTAGATGCTATAAATGTAAGGGGATGACTATGTAGGATCAAGCAGGACAGTGATCAGTAACTCTCACTTCCTCAGGTCCAGCCAGATGCATTTCGTGCGGTGATGAAGTACATCTACACAGGGAGATTTGAGTGTCCCATAGAGCTGACTGAGTGCTGCATAAGAATTGGTACAAATTGTAAGCTGCCAAATTTTAAAACTCTCATCCAAGAAGCTCAGAAGAAGGCACAGGTGTTACGTGAGTGTTGGTGTTTGGTTAGAGGTGTGTGTGTGTGTGTGTGTGTGTGTGTGTATGTGTATATAATTGTGTTCACATTTACTCCCTTGAAGTTCACATCGTAAGAGGAAAACAGGATAAGGTAGTACCCTAGTGAAAACAAAACCCCACTACATGTATCAACAGTTGAATATAAGTTTCATTCCTGACGATAAAGCAATAAGTGAAAATTAAAACTATACTACACCATTTTGGCTCTCTGTACAGTTTGCCTCAGTGGGACCTATCTCTTAGTCCTGCCGTCACGTGGGTCACACAGAAACAGGTACTTAATTTTAGGCTGACGGGTATAACTACTAATAGCAAATCACGTTAAAAGTTCCACTTAGTCATCCTCTGTAATTATGCTCTTACTCCTCACCTTGGCTCACCAACTGCTTCGTTACTGCTGAGTAGTCGTCCATCCACGACCCTGTTGCACCTCAGGTTTCCGCCTTTTCATTCTTCTTTCCACACACTGATGATCGGAGTCACGTTAACATTAGCATTACATTAACACCGAAAGTTCGTCAACAAGTCAAGTGTTGGTATATTGGCTTCAGATTCTCACCGATCGAATCTCACCTGCTCTTAACGATTGTTGATACTAAATTAACGCAACTATATTAAAGAAGGCTGTGGTTAACGCTACCGTCACTTGATCTTACTTGTGTAGCCGCACCAGATTGTGCGGTAGACTTTACATTACGGAGGCGAGAGAAAGGATAGCAGGGTTATGCAACTGAGCAGGTGTCGGCGTGACTGGACGGAGAACCGGTGACTGGTGGAGGCCGGTGGTTGTAGTGGATGAGGGGGAAGGTAGGGGGAGGAGGAGTTGGGTAGCCCTACAAGTGTTGGGTTGGCTGGCTGCACAATACTTAAACATCGGCCATACATGCTAGGTGCTTGCCATAGTAAACACACACACACACACACAAATCATCATCAAATTTTTTTTTTAACTTAATAACTTCTTTCTCATTTCATTGGTTCAAAAGCCTCATCGTAAATGATCGAGGTGTTCGGAGCGTGACTTAACTGTTGCACTAAGAAGGAATGAGTGAGTTAATGCGAATAAAGTAACCAGTCATATTGCGATATTACAAAGGAGGAACAAGTAGATTTATGAAGTTGTCGCACAAGACAAGTAATTAGTAGGTTAACATGGTGAAGAAATATACAAATTATTTAATATCCAAATAAACTTGATTTTACTTTAATAAAAACACATAATTATTGAACTGGCCGCCGCACATGCAACACTTTCAACTCGTCCATCATAATTGTCCGATGGCCGTTGATTTCTAGAGGGTGCCACCCTCCTCGTTATCTTTGTGATGGTAGCTGCTATATATCTTTACATTCGCTTGAACTCAATGCCAGTTTATGCCTGTTAATTCAAATGTTTTCGTTTACTCCTGTTGTCAATCTCTCTCTCTCTCTCTCTCTCTCTCTCTCTCTCTCTCTCTCTCTCTCTCTCTCTCTCTCTCTCTCTCTCTCTCTCTCTCTCTCTCTCTCTCTCTCTCTCTCTCTCTCTCTCTCTCTCTCTCTCTGGCATGTTGAAAGTAAACCAATCGTAGCATAGCAATTGGTAACCTTTAGTTTGTCCAGATTATTGTGATGCGTAATACACTTATCTTCTCTTGTGTGAGCTGTCATAACTCTATAGTGAATTGGTGCCAAAGGTGCCTCCACCCAACACGAAGTTTTTCCCAGCACATCTGTATTCTTAAAGTGTTCCTAACACACGAGAGAGTGCATGACAAGTTGGTGTCGTGCCCACTTGAGTGATTGGTCCAGTGGAAGGGAGAAACATATCAGCATTGTTATCTGGAGCACTGGTTGTATCAGCGATCACTAAAAGAATTCCCTTCAATACAGTTGACTCAGCATCGGAGAAGTCAAAGAAATTTGTACGTAATAAATACTGCCGCCATCCTCCAATGCTGCACGCCATCGTAGTATGGGAGAGTAGCATAACTATGTGTCCCTAAAATTTGTGTCCTTGAGGAAGGAGTGGTTGTTGCCCAGCGTAATGTGTGGTGTCACTGGTGTTTTCTTGTGTAACAGAGAAGCATGAAAACACATAATTAAGCTGCCGCGCTACAGATCAGGTTATGGTATAAAGTCTATTTACTTGTCAGCTGCATTCACTTCCACCAATCAGCTTCTACATATATTGATATATAGTTCTCATAACAATCACATCCATTTTACATTGTTGGTATCGTCATCTATGTCATATTACTGACGAGGAGAATACGGAAACCATTCACGTATGTTCTTAGATCGTTCTTCGTTCAACTTTAACCGCAAAGCACTTACTATTGCTGTGGATAGAAACATCCACTTCGTTGAGAGAATCCATTGAAACGTTGTGTCCGGCGGCAGCGGTGGGGGCAGCGAGGCTGTCGTTACTGCTGCGAGACACCTCATAATCCAGCTGGGAGCCGCGGCGACTGACAGGACCTGCATGCGGCCAGAACACCAAGCGCGTACGGTCGCCTTTCTCTAAAACGTTGTCAGGTGGAGGCGTGCGGGAACGTGGAAACAAAGTCAAGGGGTCCAGCATGTTTTGTTCTTGCAGGGGCCGCTGCCGCCCCGTTACTACTGAGACTGATAGACAGAGGGCGTATGACAGCTAGGTCTTCACTGTCGACAGCCGTTATTGATACTCCCCTCAGCACGGGCGGCAGGTAATGCGGTGAAACCCTGCACCCTACCACGTCCCGCTCCGTCCCGCCCAAGCCTGTGGTCATAGCCTCGCCCCTCACTGTCAGGCTCAGACCAGCCTGTGTTATCTGAATCATCAGCCAGGCAGGTACGCACTACGCACACATGAAGAAGCTTTTCTGAAGTTGAAGATGTAGAAATTAACTGCAATGATTCCTTGTAGTTTTAAGGGCCCATTACACGCTCAGACTGCCTGTCGGGCCACCTGAGCGTGTAATGGAGCCTTTAGATGAAGTTGATTAGTCTTATTAGAACATAAGAATTGAGGAGACTGCAAGAGGCCAGTTGATGACCTACACGAGGCAGTTCCTTGTCCCCCCACCTTTGGAATAATCCAATATGTATCCATCCCACCTGTCATCCCTATCCATACTCTGATCCAACCGTCTTTTAAAGCTACCTATTGACTCAGCACTAACTACGTGTCTACCCAGCCTATTCCAATCGTTCACCATTCTTAGTGAACCAATATCTATCTAGGTCTGTCCTGAATCTAGGTTTTTCTAGCTTGTACCCATTTCCACGTGTCCTATCCTGACCACTTATTTCTAAAACCTGATCAATATTTCCACACAATCAGATTACATTGCCTGGCGTCAGCTGAGTGTGTGTGTCTAGGGATGTGCACCTATCCGGTATACCGATATACCGTTATTACTGGTATTACAGGCATTATTAGAAGCCCTTTGATATACCGGTATTTTTGACGATTTATGTCGATTCGTCAGTCTATCAGCCCACCATAACACACTCACTTTCATCTATATCCTTGTAGGTCATCATGTCCTAACACTTCTTTTACTGTACCTAACACGCTATAATTAACTCTTGGGTGTAAACAAATAATTACGGTTTTTTCTCATTTTTTCATTTTTTCAATTTTTCTTTTTTCTATGGCTTATTAGGCTTTACTTTCGGTTTGAATAGGTTTTTTTTTTAATTCTATTATATGGTTTATATTGGTTTAATTTCATTATTTTTGCTTTATTCTATATATCGATTTTATGATTGACCTTAGAAATAAACATTTTCATGCAATAATTACGAATCAAATATAACAAACGTTCATGTAGGAAACTTTTAGGTATTTCAGACGATTTTTTAAAGTATATGTAATTGCTTTCCCGTGTATAATAAAAATCTCAATTTTGGTTTTACATATACGTACGTGATGCAGCAGTCAACGCACGGCTGCCATCTAACGGTTTCTGTTAAAACTTGTTGATGTTCTTATTAGATCATGTTTTCCTTATATCCTTCCACTATTAATGGTGAAGAATGATGTGTTACTGCTTCTTCATCCCTCAAAATGACATGTAGAGGAACAGAGAAGGTTTAAAACAAAGAAATATTATCACCAGGTTAGAGGTCCTGTCTGGCTGCTAGCGGTGCAATGACTGAGTTTGTGGTTCCCTCTGTGGGCCTTGGAAAGAGACATGTCAATATTATCCTTTGCTTTGGCTACAGTTGAAAGAGCATGCACATCAGCTATCGTTTATTGTCCTATGGAAACGAGCTGAGATGAACAGCACACTCAGGAGGAACGTCTTCAAGTCACTAGCCCACAAGAACACTACGGAAACGGGTGAAACATAGGCACTGCACTTAACATCTTATATCATCACTCTGATCTTCCTCCCAACAGCTAGCGTCAAATACAACTTAAACATGACCTTCCCAGCGATACCGCCATTTTCCCCCTATTCCCTCTTTGACTCAGGGCCACACCCTCACTGTGTTGACCTGTCATTGTTTAGTAATGTGTGTCATGTTTTTTTTTGTTTTTGTTTTTTTCACTCATGGTCAGTGATGGTACTTTTCAGAGCAAGGAAAGCAGGGGCTTGTGAGAGTGACACGGGTGGTGGTGGAGCCAGGGTCTTGCCGAGATCAACTAGGGTGGATGGGTGTAGGAGCTGACCTACGAGAGCTGGCCCAGTCCACCCTACCACCACACCTCCGCTTCTGGCCTACAGAGATGCCCTTCTGCCACACTCTGGACCAAGCACACTTCACTGATGTTTGCTTCATGGTGGGCGGACAACCCTTCCAATGCCATAAGGTGCATTGTTTTGTTTTTCAGATGTACTGTACATCTTACTGTTTTTTCTTCTTCTATATATTAAATGTTGATATAACTGGAACATTGCATTGTTCTAGGGGCAGATCAAGGTTGCATGGGGCCCCTGGCTGGAATACAGAAAGGGGCTCTTTCTTCAATGAGAGGGTAGATTTTTTTTTTACTAACTTTGGGAATTGGGTGCTCCTTAATTGCTTGGGGCCCTTGGCTGCAGCACCGTCAGCCCCCCACCCCCTTAATCCGCCACTGCATTGCTTTTTGGGCATCAGAACATTTATATAAATCTTTCTATTCTCATTAACACCTATATATTAGTGTGAATAGAGTAGGAACAGTCCATTATTGAGAACAACACAAACATTTCACTACTATAGAATGTGTTGCATTAAATATTTACACATTTCCTTAAATCTCTTAGCTATGAAGAAACACTTGATAAAACTACAATTACCAAAATTACGAGTCGAGAAAAAATGGGAAATATGATCATGCTATATAGTGACACGTGTCGAAAGTAAAGAAAAGATTGACATTAATATATATTTAAGATATTTTGCATTCTAGGTTAGTGACAGACCACGTAGTTTGGACTCTAATTTCTGTGTGGTCTGGATTTCTATGTACTAACTCTATCAATGTAATCTCTCTCTCTCTCTCTCTCTCTCTCTCTCTCTCTCTCTCTCTCTCTCTCTCTCTCTCTCTCTCTCTCTCTCTCTCTCTCTCTCTCTCTCTCTCTCTCTCTCTCTCTCTCTCTCTCTTTTCAACAGATGTTTTTTTGTCCTCGAAGCGAGTATTTCCAGGCCTTGTTGAGGGACCACTTCCAGGAGACCACATGGGAGAACACCCCTGAAGCCAGTCTGCCTGTGGTTTTTCTGCACAATATCTCCCCTGAAGTGTTTGCTACACTCGTGCACTACCTCTACTGTAACCAAACTATTGTAAGTGATATGATATTCAAGCGTAGTAAGGTGATCTTGAAGGAATTGTATCCCAGAGGTGGGCTGTTACATGGGTATATGTATACAGTAAAACTCCTGATTAGTTGTGTGAAAGTCTTTGAAAGATCTCTTAAGAACAATCAGGAAAATAGATTTGTAAATTAATACAATATAAGAAGAGACACTGTAGTGGTGTACATAATCGTTATTCAAGTTTCCATCAGACCCAGAAGACTGCTCCATCATTATGCACTACTGCATCATTATGGTATTGAGTGGCACTATATACAGCACCAGTATAAATAAAGGTGTTATTCTGTTGTGTTGCAGGTGAGTGTGGAGACAGCCATGGAGGTGATGTTGGTGGCTGACATGTTCCTGGTGCCGGGACTCACCAGGCAGTGTGGTGTGTACCTTGGGACATACCTCCAGATACACAATGTCACATCCACCCTCAAATTAGCTCGACTCTTCCAATTGCCGCGCCTTGAGGACCAATGTGTAGCCTTCATGGCAAAGAATCTTGACCAGGTGAGCTTTCAGGACAGTCTCATGCAGATTGTTTTTCATTGAAGGAATGAACATTTGTTGTTTTGAAGACAACATCAATAGGATTTTTCGCCTTGAAGGAATTCCCATTGTGCAGGAAAATTAATAATGATTTTAAGAATGTAATTGGTATCAGTGAATCAGTAAGGATATACACAAAAAAAAAACATGATGGCCTTAATCACTTTTTCAATGTAGTGTAGATAGATAAGTGCACACACATCTTACCTCTCAACTTGACTTCTCACCATCAGGTGGTGGAGCTGGAGCAGTTCCAGGCACTGGTGTTGCAAGATGCTGATGAAGTGAGAGGTCGACAAGAGACTGACTCTGTTCAGGTGGTAGATGATCTGCGGCATTATATCTCATGTGGTGTGCTGACCATCTCTGGCATCCAGGAGGCTCGAACCAAGCTGGCCACACTGGAAGCATTGCTGGAGGAGATGGGCATTGAGGCCTAAGGAAGAGAGAGAGAGAGAGAGAGAGAGAGAGAGAGAGAGAGAGAGAGAGAGAGAGAGAGAGAGAGAGAGAGAGAGAGAGAGAGAGAGAGAGAGAGAGAGAGAGAGAGAGAGAGAGAGAGAGAAAGAGAGAGAGAGAGAGAGAGAGAGAGAGAGAGAGAGAGAGAGAGAGAGAGAGAGAGAGAGAGAGAGAAGAGAGAGAGAGAGAGAGAGAGAGAGAATATTACTCTAGTAACTCCAGTAAGTTAAAGAATATCATAGGGTTGGAAAGTTAGCTTGTAATATATCTTTGAAATCAATAATGTGAAATACTAGCTTCAGTGAAGTTTGATTTTAAAGACTACTACTAGAAAACTAGTCATTCGGATAAGATATAATAGTACAGAGGAACCCCAGTTGTGTGGTGCCCAACAGGGACTATGTTACAGTTCATTGAATCTTAGGTTGGTTGAGCTTTGATATGCGAACTTAGAGGGTTGGCCTGCTGTATGCAAAGGCAGTTAGTGGTGAGACATGCCACATAAACAGTGTTATAATACTCAGCACCATGTAACTCATTAGGGAGAAGACTGAATTTTTATCATCATTATTCTATTTAATTATTTATCTATTATTTTATATCTAAGTTTGCATTATGCCACTTTCACAGTATTCTCTTTCTTGCCATGACCACCGGTAGCCACTGTGCTAGAGCTGCCACACATCCTTATCATGAAATGCATACAGCACACTGAGCCCAGACACTATTCAGCCTCCTTGGTAGCATGGTGGAGTATAGCAGCATTTCACAGTTCAAGTGAGTGGCATGACTATCTAGGAAGGTGAAAACAAGCTGCAATGTTTATGCTGATTGTCCCGGCCCATTAAAGCTAGAAATAGCTTTGTGTCCTCCTCAAGTTAACTCATTATAGGGTTGAGGCAGCTTGGCGATGACTTGGTTATTGAGAAAAATTTGTTTTTGTGCTCAGTAACCAAGTCCAGTAATCAAATCCTTGCTTCAACCATGAAAACATGCCTCGTGTACCTAGAAAAAGTAGGCGATGGATAGAAGACTGCATCAGAGTTTTTTCTTTCTAGGAACAATATGATAATTGTTTAACTGTATAGCACTGTGGTAAGGGCTGCAAGAATACTACCACTGTATTCCTTGCAGATCATAAAATTTAACTGAAAGGGATAAAGCAAAGGGTTTGGAAATGCTTTCTGTATTCTCTCTTATGAAAAGACAAGGCACAGAGCGGGAGAGGAGAGTGGTGTCTCCCTGAAACCCAATCACTTTGTCTTTATTACTATCTTGAAAGGGGATGTAAGCTAGGTATATCAATAGACATTTATGTAACAAACAAGGACATTAGAATACATAAAATATGTTATCATTCTTGTCAGAGAGAAAGAGAGAGAGAGAGAGAGATACAAATTGTGATTGCAAACTGTGATATACATGAATATTGTATAATTAATATGTATATATATATGATATTTTACATTTTTCCCTTGATCAATCCTGTCTTTTTTTTAGAACTGTTTTCAACTTCATTAATTTATTTCTAATTCTCCTTCTCCCTGCTTGCTTTCTTCATACATCCCTTCTCTCCATCTTATCTACCCTCCCTCTCTGTTTTTTCACTCTTTTCTCTCCTAAGTGATATTAATTACTGTCCAATTGTATGCAAAGGTATACTCCATGTTATTGGGAGAGATTATGATATTTTAAAGAGGCTGTTATCGATGTTATCAAACAGGCAGCGTTGAAATATTAGATTCCTTTATAAATTAATATTGTTTGAGCATTCCGAGAGATTAGATACTACTAGATAACAGGAGTTCCTCTGTATTAACATGTACAACTAGAATTGCTTGTTAATATATTTGAAATGGGATTACATAATGTATCTTTTGAATGGTTTGTTCTGTCTTTTGTACAGTTTACAGTATTATATTTTTTTTTGTTGAATTGCTTTTTTGATTAATACTTGAAATGTGAACCTGTGCCAGCATGAAGAAGTTATATTTATTTCTATTGATGTACGTATGCAGCCTTGCTTATTATGTACGTATTGGTCTCTTTGTGCTGTGTTCTGAAGGTTGTATAAGATTTATTTCCTTACAAAACGCAATGACTGTCAGATTGTCAGCGTATCAAGAGATGTAAGATTGGAAGTGAGAAGTGCAAGTGGTGCTGCTGATCAATTAATGGACTTTACACCATTGTTTTATTCTGTCAATACTTTCAGACCTACATTTTTTTTTTTTTTTTTTTTTTTACACATGACATGCATCCATTTAATTACAGAACTGTCTCTATATTATGTTATAGAATTTCCCCTGTAACACCATCTATACCTGATATTTGTCCCAAAATCCAGGTGTTTGGGTGTTTTTTATCTTTCTTTCAGTGTCAGTGCTCATACACCCTTTTTACCATTGTATGTCTCTATTACTTTCTTCTGTTTTTTCCATATTCATCAAATTCTCAAATTAATTATTAACTCTCTCTCTCTCTCTCTCTCTCTCTCTCTCTCTCTCTCTCTCTCTCTCTCTCTCTCTCTCTCTCTCTCTCTCTCTCTCTCTCTCTCTCTCTCTCTCTCTCTCTCTCTCTCTCTCTCTCTCTCTCTCTCTCTTTTTTTCAGCATCCTCCCAATTTCTCAAAGTATTAAGTCCATTTTTCTTTTTCTCTCTTTCAGCGTTATCCCATCTTCGTTGATCTTTTAATTCATCTCCTCCACTGTTCCAATATGTTCCCCTTTCCTTTCCTTATATATTTTTAGTACAACAGTTTGTTATGGTTAAACATTTTTCATTTTCCCAAAGTTTTCATCCACCTTCCTTTTACTGTTTTCAATCACCAATTCTACATTCCTTTTAGACCATATATTCTCTGTTCTTACTTTCCTTCACCTTCTGTGGAATATTACTGTAAATTCTCTTCATATATGCACCTTTTTTTCATCTTAATTTCATCTATCCATCATGTAATTCAATCAGAGGTTTACTTAATAGCAAGAGGTATATTGAAATCAATTATATTACTAGAACTGCTGCTATTTTTGTTTAAAGATCAACTTTTTACCCAAATAGTTTTTTTTTTTTTTTCACGCTGGCCTTTAATTAATGAGTAAGTTGTTGAATCGAATTATATAGTTCTAAAATAGTCAAGTATGTTGTATAAGTATATTCCTTACATATCAAACTTTCTTTCACTAATAATGGAGAAAAAATATATGAATACCATTTTATAAAGAGTGCATTGCCATGAAAAGTTAACATGCAAATTATTTGATTCTGATCTGCTTGTTGACTTAGAAAATATGATGTTTGGGTGGTGGAAAGAAGTTATTGAATTTCATAATATAGAGTAAGTATTTAGGGAAGTATGCCACTTAACAATACATATATAATGTAGAGAGAGAGAGAGAGAGAGAGAGAGAGAGAGAGATTACCAGCAGCATCATTCACTTCTGAAGTGAGATCAAAACTTAAAACTATATAGTACATTATTTATCTTTGTAAGTCTTTACTCATTATTTTATTAATTCTATTGAACAAACACAATACTATTATGTGTTGAGGATGGCGTGCAGGGCCACACCCAAGGATTATATACATACTGTTATTATTACTTTGTAATAAATCAAATGAATGTCCAGAGAATAGTAAGGAAGGAAAATACCAGAATTAGAAATATTTAAGACACCCCTGAAAAGAAAGGAGTTTTTACTGCTTTTAGATTGATAACCAATACCCGACTTGGTTTATTTCCCATATATATAAAGACAAGGATTATTTGATTATGAATTATAGCAAAAGGAAAGGAGATTAATTGAATTTACTGAAAGAAAGCCGAAAGGGTTGCTCTGAAGGTCAGGTGACAACACGGAGTGGAGAGTCTGTGAGTGAGTCAGTAACAAGGTGTGAGTGAGTGTGTGTGTTACGTTGCGTTACTGTACTCCTCTCCGCTTGTGAGGAGAACAAAAGAAGTGTTCCTGACTACTGAGGGGTTAGGATGAAGGTCCTCGTCACCCTGTGTGTGGTGGTGATGGTGTCATGTCTGTCATCAGCACAATATCTACAACAAGATAAGATGGTAATAACGAGGTCATGCTAGAATTAGAGAGATGATGAGGTTGGATGTTTTTTTTCTAGAGTAACCTGGAATAGACAGACAGCTGATAGTGATGAGTGGAGAAGGTTAAGGTAGAAACTTCTTTTTTTCCTGCAATGGAAATGATGATTAATTGGTTGAAACTAATAGGTTAGGTTGTATTATAATGGTTATGTAAATCATGAATAATTTTTAATTTTCGTAATTATCTAAATAGAGTTCTTCTAACCAGCTCTATATAATAGGTCTTTCTTCGAGTCTTTCACAGTACTCTTATTAAAAATACCGTAAAACTTATATACAGAAAGTGATGGAAAAATGTATTACTACGTACTTAGAATTGGAGATCATTACACCTATTCTTGTTTTTCTTTCCCCCTATTGCGGGCGAAGCAAATATAGGCCATATATGGCAATCCTGTTGAGTACACTATGTAGCTATATTATGTAAGGCTTCATATCGATATTGCCCAAACATAGATGTGTGTACCTGGAAAATTTTTCGAGATATAACTTCTTAGAGTATTTTTTCTTAACCCAAAAATGTAGTTTTTTTTTTTTTTTTTTTGCATTAAATTCAGTAAGAAGGGATATATCTTTATTTATCACGACACCTGTTATATATCCATCCCAATACATTTTAGACTGCAAAACCATACACTAATTCACAAAACACTAACAATTATACCTGATTCACTGCCTTCTCTTTCTCCCAGTGCTCCTCTTCCCCTATTCAGTCAACTCTCTCTCTCTCTCTCTCTCTCTCTCTCTCTCTCTCTCTCTCTCTCTCTCTCTCTCTCTCTCTCTCTCTCTCTCTCTCTCTCTCTCTCTCACTGATGATCTCTGATGTGCCTAATTTATTTTCTATTAAATTATTTCATTGTAACCACATTTATTTTACTCCAGGTATTTTAGTTATAAATGGTTGACTTTAAGATGAGTCAACGTACTGTTATCACTGTATGTACATCTATATGATTGCTGTCAATGATGTAGATAAGCATGATTTGATAAGTCACTCACTAGTGCAATAGTTGAATCTTTTCTGATTAACAATTAATCAATAGTATTCCTGTGCAAGGTGTTACTTAATGGAATTTTTTATTTATTTATTTTTTTTTTGTATAGAAAACTTATGATAGATTTTAATTGTAACATATAATTTGAATGTCATGGTTGGAGTTTTGAACTTTGATTTATACTTTTTCTCATGGAGCTACACCAGAATATATACCTATTTGCTAGAATTTTAATAACCTCCAGAATCTATTTAATATTTTTGCCTTTCCCTATTAGAGACTTGGTGTGTACAATCCAATCAGCAAACACTATGAAAAGGTATGAACGATGTAGCATATTTATGAATTGTAAACATAATATATTGTAAAAAGAGAGACAAGTGGGTGGTACGTTTTAACCAACCGTCTTCTTCATAATGAATAGCAAACCAGAAAGTATGGTAGTTTATGTACAATTGTTGGCAGTTCTTCAGCCACCTAATGTATAATGTATATAAGCTGCCTATCCTAGTTTGTTATTCTCGCTGAAGAGGACACTTGGTTGAAACATTAGAAAATATGGTATGTAGCCTAGTATTTCTCCTTTGTCCTATGTTTCTTCTATGCACAGGTTTCCTTCAACTCTATATGTGTACATGTGTTTGTGTGTATTCCCTTCCCCTTGCCACCCACCAATAAAATCCACATCCACCTTAGATATTCAAAAGTTCAACAAAATACTTTTATTAATTCAATTTTTTCACCAAATTTTACCATGTGTACCTTGCTGGTATTGGATTATTTCACTTTATTATATGTACCCCTGTTTTTATATGTATTTGATATTCACCAACTAAATTCCCCTGTACTAGGTCGTTAATGTAACATATTTGTGTTAACAATCATTAATTATTACTTGAAATTGTTGACTCGTGTCTTCTTGCAGACTCTTCTTGGCCAGGACGGACATGACCAGAGGCCTCATGGACAGGTGAATATGTTCTATTTTATTATTGTACCTAATTTTTTTCCATTGTTTCAACGATACTTTGAAGTGTCTGAGTCTAGGAGTCATACATGTTGTTATCTCAATGCCGTTTGACCTCATGGACAGGCAAAACTATCTCAGGACATTCTTGATATGTGATACCTTCTCTATGACACAAAACTTTATTCATAACTATGTTGTTGCAGGCACTGTTGGGCCAGGATGGACATGGCCAGCAGCAACATAGACAGGTATGTGTTGTATTTTTTCATATGCTTTATCTCATTGTAGTACAAGTAAGTGAGTCTTTGGTGATATCCATTCATTACCTGAATGTAGATTCTTTATTTATAAGTGTGTTGTTGCAGGCACTGGGCCAGGATGGACATGACCAGCAGCCACATGGACAGGTAAATGTTCTATTTTGTTTGCTTTATCTCTCATTTGTAGTACGAGTAAGTGACAGTTTTTGATGATATTCATGCACATTGTTTGAATGTAGATTATTTTTAATTACAGGTAAATGTTGCATCTTTTCTCATTGTAGTTTTAGTTTGACTTTGTATGATGTCTGTTTATTGTGATATCCATATATTGGCTTCATTTATAGCCTTTGTTCATGACTATTTTGATGCAGCCACTGCTGGGCCAAGACGGACATGACCTGAGGCAGCATGGAAAGGTGTGTTCAGTGTGCCTTTAGGTATTATTGTTATCTCGTATATCGTATATTGCCACTTTTGTACCTTAAATATAAGTTGTTGTTTTTTTTTTTTTATAACTTACTAATGATTTTCCCGTTGCAGCGAATCCTTGGCCAAGACGGACATGACCAGAGAACACATGGAAAGGTGTGTTCAATGCATTATTAGGTATTATTATTATCTCATAGATTGTCACTTTTGTACATAAATATAAACAGATTTGTTAATCTTATCACTGATTTTTCCATTGCAGCAACTCCTTGGCCAAGACGGACATGACCAGAGGACACATGGAAAGGTATGTTCAGTGTCTTATTAGGTATTATTTTGATCTCATAGACTGTTGCTTTTGTATTTAAATATAAGTTGATTTGTTAACTTACAAAAGATAATCCTTTTGCAGCGACTCCTTGGTCAGGACGGACACGACCAGAGGCCACATGGAAAGGTGCGTTCAGTTCAGTTATTGTAATCTGGTATATCATCCCCTTGTACCTAAATTTAAATAGATCTGTTAATCACATCAATAATTGTCCCATTGCAGCGAGTGCTTGGCCAGGACGGACACGACCAAAGGGCTCACGGAAAGGTATGCTCTGTCATAACAGAAGTGGGTATTGTTATAATGTGCAGTGACTCCTTTCTACATATGGATAAGTGAATTTGTAAACTAAACTTTAACTTTTTTTTTTTTTTTTTTTTTTTTTTTGCAGCGACTCCTTGGCCAGGACGGACATGACCAGAGGCCTCATGGGCACACTGATGTAAGTACAGCATATGAAACTCAACTCAGAAATGTGGCTTAGAATTGTATTGCCTTACCTGGTTATTATAAAGAGAAGGATAATTTAGTAAACATAATTGAGTCATGATATCAGCTAGAGGTAATTCTCTCTCTCTCTCTCTCTCTCTCTCTCTCTCTCTCTCTCTCTCTCTCTCTCTCTCTCTCTCTCTCTCTCTCTCTCTCTCTCTCTCTCTCTCTCTCATAATTATTCATTTCTTTGCCAGCACCTCTTTGGCCAAGATGGACATGACCAGCAGCCACACAAGCAAGTATGAAACATTAGTTTTGATGGACAAAATGTTTTCTTTCTTTTCCTCATCTTTTGTTGTAAACATGAATGACAGGACTTCATTGTTCAAGAATGCACTTATATACCTGTAGTTTTGTCTCTTAACTTGCTATAAAATATTGCTATTATAATGAGTGGCAGTATATGGATAGCAAACTGCATCTATATACAATACAAATTGTTAACTGTCACAGCATAGGCTACAGAAAAGCACATGTAGAAATTATGGATTTTGAAGAACACCATTAAAAATTCATCCCATGGTTCTGAGAGTGCAAAGTAAATTTGCATGAGTATTTCTTATTTATAGGGAAGTGAATTGCAGTATTTTGAATAGATGTTCTTGTTCAAGGAGGACAGTAACTGCTTTGTCATCAGTGAAAACTTTGCACCCTGAACGAGGCACGAACCTCACCCTGCCGAGTGACACACTTTTTCGGGGATGTCAGCCTGATATATATATACATATTAGAAATATATATGCATTGCAATGTCTTGATAGAAATTTTACCATAACAATAGCCCTATTTTAAAGCAACAATTTTCAATTATCTTGATATATTTCTTCATGTGGCATTATCATGGGTAACCATTTACACAACCCCACTCACACATTGCTAGTTTTACACTTGGAAGCCCTCCAAGTAAAGCTGCAGTGTCATTATTCTGTCCTAGCATGAATCAGCCTAAGCTAGAGTGTTACTTAAGCTTTTCATTCCTCTAAAGCAACACAAGTAAGCTTTCCAGCCTTGTTTGTATCACACACTACATACTGACAGTGTGCCAATGAGCTGCCTTCACACAGGACTTATGCAAACAACAATACCACTCATCAAAAAATATTGTTGATTCAGTCAACTCTATTTGAATTAAGACCAACTAGTGGGAAACATAATGTTCCCATATATATTTTTATAAATGTCACCTGTGTGTTGGCACATCTAGTGTAGTGTAGTGTGTAAGCTTCACCCAACCACTCACCCACCAGCACAGTGTTCTGTTTTCAGACAAACCACAAGCGTAACAAGCAGAGACGTAAGAAGGTTAGTTGGCTTTTCTTGTAGATAGTAATCCTTTTGTTGAAATTAAATTAAATTAGATCACAGAAATGTAATGAGCCACATCCCTTACGATCAAACCATATTGCTAAACTATTTATCATTAAACTATAATTTAATGTGATTTACCAAGTTATTGAAAATGTTTTTGTACACTTGGTCACTGGACAGAATTAAGGAAATTCTTAACCAGCCTTATGTAACTAACTCCTCATGGACATCAGAAATATAAAAAAGTTAACTTGATAACGTAGTAAAATTTTACCAGATGCAGTATAACAAAATTAGTTGTAATGAGAATTCATGACAACAAGGCATTGATACATTGTATTGATGGAATAGTGCGTCCCTTATTCATGTGGGTTAATATGGCTATCAGTTACTGTTATCTGCATATTGTTCTCCTTCATAGGTGCTTGGAGGAGACAACCATGACCGCAGAGCTCACAAGAAGGTGAGTGATGATACCTGTCACGATAGAAAAAATGCACAATTTCTTTTGTAGCAGTGTGGTACCTTGTCAAAAAATTTCCATAGTTGTAGTTCAAACAAATGATGATGACCTCACAGATCTTTGGTGGTGGCGACCATGACATTGGACACATGGGAATGTTCAAGACCTTCATGAATCAGCAGAATAAGTCTTATAAGAACAAAGCTGAATTCAAGAGAAGGTTCAAGATATTTCACCAGAACATGAAAAAAGTGCACATCTTGCAGCAGAATGAACGTGGCACTGCCAAGTATGGACCAACTAAGTTTGCTGATCTTACAGGTGAGTTGATGCATTTATTTGACTCTTGGTTGTAAAGTGACGAAGACAAGATTTTAATAGAGAAATTTATCCAGAATTAATCCAATGTATTAAGTAGTAGTAATAATTTATGTTGTGCATTTAATTTGATTTAAGGATTACATTTAAGAAAGTACATATTTTTTATCTTTTACATAAACATATATAAAGAAAGAAAAGTATAAACTTACCAAATCTCTGCTAATTACTGTTCTATCTTCCCAGAGCATGAGTTCCGAAAGATGCTTGGCTTCCATCCTCACATGAAACCCGCCACATCATCCATGCAACTTGCTGAAATCCCAGATGTGGAGGTGCCTGTCAGCTTTGACTGGAGGAAGCATGGCGTTGTCACACCTGTCAAGAACCAGGTGAGATTCCAATGTTACTCTCACAAACATACTTCCACCTTAGATGAACTGGGGAAATCTACATGGCTGCACTTTTTTTGTTTTTTGTTTTATGTTTTATCCTAAAGCACTGGTAGGCTAGATGGAGGCTTTTTGAGTGGTCAACCTCCGCCCGATAGTAGCGCAAGTTAGATTTTTTTAAGTGATTGCTCTAACTAGCTCAAGACTGTACTCGGATATGGGATGTTTAAGGATTTATTCAGTATATTTCAAACAGAATCTCAGCCTGTTCTGAAAATTGTGTAGATATAGTTTATATTAAACTTTGCAGATACTCCATTCAACAGTGTTTGAAAGATGTATCAGGTATATAAATTTCACTTACCAGATTCAGATGAGTGTGATAAATGAATATGCAAATAATGGGGTCTCTGACTATAACTTTATGTACTGCATTCATAACCATAACACTTTCCTTTTAGGGCATGTGTGGCTCGTGTTGGGCTTTCTCTACCACTGGGAATGTTGAGGGTCAATGGGCCCTCCAGCACAAGCAGCTGTATTCCCTTTCTGAACAAGGTATGACAAGAGCATTATCATCTATCTATTTATATACCCAGCTATTATCACCCTTTAAGAAGCGGTAGCAGAGACAAAGTGTTTAGTATTTGGGGATACATTACTCCTCCCTGTCCCCTCTGCTCCTAGTCTTTTTTATAGGAGAGAATACAAAGGCGGGGCTTATCAGTTCTTTTACGACCCATAGGGAATACAGTGGTAGTATTTATGCAGTTATCCGTTTATTTTGTCAATAATGATTTCCTAAAATAGCTTGATTACAACTGATGTTGAACTGTTGGAAGATTTCAACTACTTGTATCATTGCGAATTTTGAAGTAGAACTCGATTCCTTAAACAAAAGTGAATATAACTTTGGTTGAGTAATTCCTTTCTTTCCAGAACTGGTTGACTGTGACACAACTGATGAAGGATGCAACGGAGGTCTTCCTGAGAATGCTTATGAGGCCATTGCCAAGCTGGGTGGACTGGAAGTGGAAGACGACTACCCATATGAGGGAGAGGGTGAAACGTGCCACTTCAACAGGTCTCTTGTGAGTGCCATGCAGTGGAAAGATGTGTCATCATCCACATTCTTCTCTTGACTTTGAATCCGATACTTTCCTATAACTGATCAAGCAGTAATTTATAATGTATAATTTGCAGGCCAAGGTGACGGTTAATGGGTCTGTGGAGCTGCCAGCTGATGAAGTGGCCTTGGCCAAATGGCTCACCGCAAATGGACCAATTTCAATTGGAATCAATGCCAATGCACTCCAGGTGAGATTATCCTTCCAATTGTTACCATCATATTTCATCTTAATAACACAAAGCTACCTCTTTTAATTGGGATATAAGCCTAGATTCTTTCACCGTGGCCATCCACTTGGAGGACATTTACAAGGGAATGAGACATCAGAAAATATAGATAAATAAATAGATATGCCAGGTATATTTGATATGAGAATTTTTTCCAAGTCATATAATCATCATGAATTTACAGTTTTACGTGGGAGGAGTGTCTCATCCACTGAAGTTCCTGTGTAACCCCAAGAGTTTGGATCACGGTATGCTCATCATCGGTTTCGGAGTCCACAGTGAGTACCTCCACCTCTACCCACCAGGGGATTGATCATGTATAACAATTCACTACGATAACCACAGATTTAGGGAGAAACAAAAGAAAGAGTGTGAGATAAGAAAAATATAGGAGTGGAACAAATGCTGGGAATAAATGAAAAGACAACTCCCTGTAAACTAGGGAGGTCCACCATGTAGCAAAGAGGAGAAATTGCCAAGTATTTACTAACATTTCCTCTAACATTTTCTCTTCCTTCCTTATGATTAAATCATTCTTTAGACAGAAATAATTTACTGTAGATGTACTCGCTGTTATTTTATTGTCAGAACTGGATGGATTTGGAGGAAAGTACAATACTGCTATTTTTAAAAGAAAAGCAGTACAGTTGAATCGAGTGTGTTATTTCTAGATTCAGCTGGTGGCGATGGGGTGGGTGGGTGGGGGAGGAATTATGAGATGATGTGATGGACCAGGACGTGGGGATGCAGGATGGGAAAGATGGTGAAAAATGAGAATGAATATGACGGACAACAACAACGGATTGGAGATGTAGGAGTAGGAATGCAAAGTACTAAGCAATGGTGGTGAGGGTTGAGAAGTGGTCGGCTTAGTCTCCACGGCACCTTATTGACAACTAATGATCTAATCTGAAATCTGTGAGGGTCTGAGAGAATGCCACACACCACGACAAGTGACAGAACATGCAAAATTTATGTCAAACATTCAAAATTAGTGAAAGACAACAGCCTGATTATAGAAACAATGGCTATATCAGTGAACTATGGAGGGTTTGCTAATGGAAACGATGACTGTCACATAAAGGTTTAGAGTATGAATAAATAAAATGTTAAATCACAATGCAAGAACATGCACCGACCAGAGTGGTTGTCATATAACTTATGATGGCATGTGGAGGCAGTTATGGTATATTAATTGCTTTCACCAAGGCTAATCAATACAATCAATATCCTGAAAATCAAGTCATATAATTACTTTACGTATTTGGTTATGCCAGTATGCATTAATCAGAAGCATAAAATTAAGACACAGAATAATGCATAAACATTTAGAATCTTTATACAAAGCTGCCTCCCCTTTCCTCAGCCACCAAATACCTGCACAGAAAACAACCCTACTGGATTGTCAAGAACTCCTGGGGGGAAGACTGGGGGGAGCAGGTATGTGCTATAATGTTTCAACCAGGTCTGCCAGTGAAACACGCTTTGACTATCCGTTGTCCTTAATGTCACCTTCAATTGGCGGTAAACAAGAGTTCATTTTCTCTAAGGTTGTTCAAGAGTGTTAATTGTTAGTCAAAGCAGCTTTCCCTAGCAGGCCTATCATGTCTCTGTAGATCTAATACTGTGGGCTTCCTTTCAGCATATCCAGTATTCAAGAAGACTCTGCCTTTTTGGATCGTTAAGAACTCATGGGGAGAGAACTGGGGTGAACAGGCAAGTATTGAGTGTTGGACTGGGGAGATTTTGACCCTAATCCTCCAGGTGGCCTTGTTGCACATTCTACAAACTCAATATTATGTAGACACGCACCGGGTTTCCTGCTTGGGTTTAAATACTATGCCAAGATTTATGGTTTGCAGTGACTCATGGCATTGTTGTTGGTAGACTGAGTCATGATAACCAGTCACATGTGAGCTGGACGGGTAAGCAGTAGTGTTTGGTAATCCTTCCGTAATTTTTAGAAATGTGTCCGCACAGAGGGACGGTGTGTGTGAAATATGGTGCTTACTATGTCTGGAGGCTAAGGGTTAACAACCTGTGATTTATTTAATTTCTTACTAACCAAGGACTCCTAGTAAAAATAGTAGATCCAGTGCCATGGACTTGATGCTGAAGAGAGAGGAGAGAAGAGAGTGGAAGCTAAGGATGGTAGTATGTTGAGTGAGAAGGGTATTGTAAGGAAGAGATGTGCAGAGCATCTTGAGAGACTGATGATAAGGAAGCTGAGATTGTTGCAATTAGAAGGGAATAAGAACTACTGACTTGGGATCACAAAAGAGGAAGTGCAAAAGGTAAATATAGGAGATAAAAGCAGGGAAAGTTGCAGGTTTGGATGTGTGTACAGTAAATATTTGAGAGTCTTGTTAAGTGTCTTGTTAAGATCGCTAAATGTGTACATCATGAACAGTATGGTGTCAATTGACTGGACAAATTCATGCATGGTTCTCGTATGTAAAGGTAAGGGTGATAAGTCTGAATATACTAGTTTAAGGCATACAAGTCTATTTGAGTTTTGTAGTGTACAGTGTTAAAAGGATTTGAGAGACCATCCTTCTTGCGTGTAACATTCTCCTTACACTGTCCCTCCATCCTTTTGATAGCTAACATTTACTTAGCTTTCCCTCATCATGTCTCGTGTTATACTCGAATCTACCTTTTATTTTTATCTTAGCAAAACAAAACCCTTCAACAATCCTCCTCATTACCTTAGCCTTCAACACATCCTTTCTCCATTTCTTGTCCACGTTATATAGTGAATCATATTCTTGTACTCTCTCCCATTACTTTGCTATTACTCTCAATATTCTCCTCTTTTTACATACCCTTCCAAACTCTTTTACCACAAGTGCAATTTCACCCGTTTACTACAGTTGACGCAAATTCCACTTTTAATTATCAACCACCACCACTACACTCAAACCTGTACCTAACATTCTCACATTTACCTCCCTTTCAACTCAATTTATATGAACATTAAACTATGGTGACATTACACATCTGACGGAGCCCCATCCTAACAGAAAACCAAATCACTTGTGCTATTTCCTACTTCAACACATGCTCTACTATTTATATCAAACCTTTTCAATCCATTGAACACAGTCTACCACCTTACTCATACAACCTCAAAACCGTTCACAATCCCTCCCTATCAATGTTATCATACGCTTCTCTAAATCCGTGAATGCTCCAAACACCTCGTCACCCTTTGCTGAATATTTCCCTCACACCCGTCTCACAGCAAACACCTGATCCATTCATAGCATCTCCAACCTATCATCTGATACTCATTACTCTCCCGCAGGGATACTACCGTGTGTACCGTGGTGATGGGACGTGTGGTGTCAACCAGATGGCCACCAGTGCCATTGTGCCCTAGGTCATCAAACACCATGTGAAGGTTGATGTTGATATAGAAGAAAAAAAACATTGGTAAATTTTTAAGGTTTAAAATTTGGCAAATTTACGTCATGGTAACTTTTGTCACAAGTTAATGTTTGAATGACAATTCAATTGGATACAAAACCAATTCTAAATTTACATTGAGTGATCAAGAAATTTTGTAGTACAGGAATGTCTTAATTTTAAGATATACTGATTGTGGGTGTTACATTTATATATACTCAGTTGTCGTCTTTCTTAGTGCTGCCTGTTATGGTGAATTAAAGATTGCAGTAATTGGCAGATAATTACAAGAGGTGGCCTGACCTGGTATACATCAGGCATAATTTTTTTTTTACCAATTAAATAATGAAAATTGTCAAGGCTTAAATTGATTTGTCATCCATATTGCCTCCTGTCACCTAATGGCTTTATTTTTCTTGAAAATAATTTCAGGTGTTACAGGCAAATGATATATATTTCAATTTTCCCATATTGTCAGTTTGACCTCTAGACTTGTATATTTCAATTGCTCCTCAACTTAATATACATCGTAGGCGACTTGCATTTCAGGCAGTCACTGTAATGGTGGATTCTTGAAACTGTCACTAAATGATCAGGAGCCATGGGAGGCTAGGATCTACCACACGATTCACTACACAACAGACATGATCATTTTCCAATGGGACCTTAGGTATTATCAATAATTGCCCTAACTGGGTTGTCTTGCCATATTACTTGTCATATATATCACCTCCCATACAGTGTATTTTGTTGAGTTGTGTGGTTGAGTGAAAGTTCTCTTCCTACTCAAATGGTATAGTATTAAGCTTAAGATTCTACTTAACTTTTCATACGCCTGAAATTCGACTTAACTAGTATTACTTGGATGGCAGTATATTAAACCTAAAATGATATTCAATTTATCATGGTACTGAACCTTGAAAAGCAGCTTAATTTAACGTAATAGTGCTTTACTTACACACTCTAAAGTTACTTAAGACAGCAATTACATGAATATTAGTTTGAAATAAATGTATTTACTAAGTTATAAAAGATCATGTATTGTTACTATACATTCTGGTTATATTTCAACTTCGTCATGTTTGACGTGTGAGTTACATGTAACAGATTCCCCTTTGGGGAAGTGAACTTCTCACATAACCAGCTAGTTATGTGATCATGTGTTGCTGTCACATCATGTTGTGAATCTTCATCTAGTAATCAAATTATATGAAGTTGTGACGCATTAGATTCATGATGTTTAATGAACTTGATATTTTTTGTCAAGCTCTGAGCTTCATAAATTCTAATATAGATGCTTTGAAGTAACTTTTTTCAATTGAAATCTGATATTTTATTACACACAGTTTAACTAAATTAAAAAAAAAACTTGGCTAACTGGTATAGCACCATTAAAATGTGACTTAGGCAAGGAAGAAAGGTTTTTGGTACACAAGGTACATATCAAATAATTGTGCTTCGCGCTGCAATCTATACAGGTATTGAAAAGGATATTATATAGTAAAAGCTGCAGTTTATAGAACTGATTTTTATACAGGTAGCTAGGCTAAGGTTAGTGAAAATTGCATACCATATTTTCCAGGTTGGATAATAGAAAAAAATGTATTCCCTTAGCATGATATATAAAACATATTCAATAGTTTTCTAAAAATGCCAATTTCTTGTAAGCCAGTGATATTTACTTAATCTTTTGTTTCATAATTATGAAAGTTATTGTTTTCCTGTGTAATTTTAATAATATATCGGCACATATGCCATGATGGAATGTAATATTTTCTTTTTGTGCTGCAAATGATTACTGAGAAGTGTTTTGATGTGTCGAGTCTGTTTGGCCAGTGTTTGTAACACTTGTACACTATGGTCTAACCTAAACTAATACAATGGTTGTTTACAGTAAACTGACTAATTTTTCCATCACAGCAAGGAACAAAACTATTATTGTAAGGTAGTATCACTCACTCAAGTGCAAACCTCTGAAAAACTCATAACAAATTATTAACCATAAAAGTTTGGCAAACTTGGTTAGTTTTCACTAACCACTCAAACATACGATAAGTTACAAATAGCAAATTTAACAGTGGTTCAGCTTGAATTGTATGTTTTAAAACGGATTGTGTACTACACTATAAAAACAGCCATAATAGTATGTTTGGCTCATAATATTGTTTATGTGTAGTATTAAAAATATAATTCTATTTTGAATTTTTTTCTTCCTATCCCTTGGGAATCAAATCAAGCAATTGTCACTAAATCTAATAAAGTATCATTAATTCTTTCCCTGCAGCAAGGAGGAAGGATGTGTCACTTAATAAAAAAAAATACTTCACTGGATTGTGTATATCAAACACACAATCCACTACAGACGTCACTGCATTGTTTCTTCATGATGCTCACTAGTCACGGCATCACACCACATCACTTCTTGTTAATACTTTCTGGGATCACAACATACTGATGGAACAAAAGACTGGAAACAAAATTAAAGTGAAATGCATTATTCAGAAAGTTATTGTAACAGAAATCCTAAATAAAATTACGGAAAGCCGACAGTTTTCTGAACAACAATGATAAAAATGTCAACTATTGGTAACAATATATTTATTTTGTCTGAACAATTTTTTTCTTACAACTATGATTCTTGAGTGAAACTTTGAACTTAAATGAATGCTTGCAAACAGAACATGTATATTTAGGAACACTACTATGCTTATCTTGATGCTCTTTCAGCTGACTCTTCTTGACAAAACGTTTCCCACAGTGGCAAACAAAAGGCTTCTTTTGTGAGTGTGTATGCGAGTGAGAGACCAGAGAATCCTTTCGAGTGAAACTAAGATTACAAATATTGCACTTGAAATGTTGAGGAGAAACTTGGTGTACTTTTGAGTGCCTTTGTAGTGCCCAAGATGTGGTAAAAGTTTTATCACAACTGTCACATTTCATTGTACCAGCACCTAAATGAGACTTATTGTGTTTGTTAAAATCTTCTTTGCACGTAAAATTTTTATGGCAAATATTACAAGCCAGCTGCTGCCCAGTGTGTTTCCGCTGAGTGTGACGCTTGAGTCCATATATTTTGGCAAACTTTTCTCCACATATTTCACAGCAATGAACACGCTGCTCTGAACTTAACAAGTGAATCTCCTGTTTGTGTGTTCGTAGTCCACTGGCAGTATAACATAGATGGTTGCACTCGCGGCACTTGTATATTTTCTCACCTTTATGAATCCCACTGTGTTCTTGTAGGTGTCTCTTACTACTAAATGATTTATTGCACTGCACACATGTAAAAGACTTCTTGACAGCATGCACTTCTCTCATGTGCCTCGAGATGTTGAATGATCTTGATAACACTTTGGAACACTGATCACACTGAAACTTATCTTTCTTTCTGTTTTTCCTCTCACATGGATCTTTGAGGCATTTCCTATAAAGATCTTTACTTCCAAGGTCTTCTCCTTTCTCATGCTCTTTACAGTGTACCTGGAATGTTGATAAGTTTTTGAACATCTTGTGACATACCTCACAAATGTGCTCTTTGACCTGTGGTTGTGGTTCCTCCAGACCTACTTGGTTAGGGTCCTTCTCAGATTTTGTCATAGAAGCTGAACAGACATTAGAAGACATAGGAATGTTATTACTTAGTGTACCATTCAGCTTCCTCACCAGCACTGACTGGAAGCTGTTGATGTACTGGCTCACATCAGTAACCTGATCAACACCTGTACTTGATAACACCTTCCGTTCCTGATCATGATGGAACTTCTTGTGGAGGTAAGGTTTTGTGTCAACCAAGGAGGAATAAGATTCTTCACTCCTACCTTCCAGGCCAGCCTGATCTTCATAGGCTGAACAGTGAAATCCACTACTGTTTTCAGCATTAGAAAAATGAGAGTCATTTCTTACCACTTTCAGTGGATCATCCTGACGCAAATTTGTGGTATCTAAATTAACATTTTTCATCACTTTCTCTCCAGTGTCTATTATTTCAGGCTGAAAACGTGGCCCATCATTATTGGACGATAAATAATTATATGTATTAGTTTTATTGCTAAAATTATCTTGCATGCCACCAAAATGGGAATCAATAAATGTGTAACTACCTTTAGTAGATTTGTTTGGGACTTCTAAAGGGTTATAGATTGCAGAACTTTTGTTCCTGGGACAAGATGGCAATACATCTAATGGTCTAGATACATTTTCAAAAAAACCCTGATCCTTATTAAAAGATACCGATTGGAGCTCATGATACTGAGGACAAGAATCTCCACTTAACTCAGGTGAATTGACAGCTTCAAGCAAAGGCAATCTGTTACCCTCATTGTGCTCAGTATTTGTTACACTGTTGTCAGTAACTTGTGTTTTGCTCAGCGGCTCGGCAAAATTAGTCCCACATACTATATCATAATCCTGAACTGTTTCAAATTTGTTCTGTGAAGACTGGATGGTAGAGGAGGCAACTTGTTGAGTAGTGGAGACATAAAGTGAGGGAGAAACAGCTTTTTTGGCCTGGTGGCTCACGTCCATATCACAATACACACTGGATTCTGGCAGAACATAGTCCTGGAAGTTCATGTTCTTTGGTAGTACTTCATTCCCAGATATCATGGAAGGATTTGGCACTCCCTCTACCAGGGGAGATACTAAACCCATTTCTTTGATGGTGCAAGAGGTTGTGCTTTCAGGTAGATGGGAATGAACACCAGGTGAGTCAATAATTGGTTGGGCAGGTGAGTGAAAACCAAGTTGTTCTGTCACTTCCTTCTCCACAGACTGAGGACAAACACTGTGATCAGAAACTTCTATAGAGCCAACGTTCCCATAAAATGACAATGGCGTGGCAGAGGAGTCACATCCCTCCACAGAGTTAATATCTTTGTTCAGTGAGAGAACATCTGAACGTGCTACGTAAGAGCTGTTCTGACTGGATGGCCGTCTATCACGGACCGAGTCCCTCATAATTATTGGTGGGCTGCTCCTGTGTAGCCTCCCGCTGGCTGGGCTTAATTCTAATATCCCAGGAGATTTACCAAAGGAGGCTCTATGTCGACTGAAGTTCTTCCCCAATTTCTCTAGTCGCCATTCTCGCAGCTTCAGCAGCTGGTTTGCAGCATCACTTCCCGTCATGTAGCTGGAGTAGTCATCTGAGAGGTGAGCCGTGCCAAGCCCAGCATCAGAGTCAGCCCCGGCACCATCCTGGGCAACAGAGGCCAGGGGCAAAGGGGAATCCTGGCAACCAGACTCACCTCCTGTAGGCTTTGAACAAGACAGCTTGGCACCTGCTGGCAACTCATCACCTATGTGGCACATGAGGTGGTGTGTGAACTCCTGGATGCCTGCCAAGTGAAGGTAGCACACTCCACATTGCAGTGGTCGGTATATGCAAAAATTAAGATGATCTCGCAGGGTTTCCACATTCTTATAGCTTTGCTGGCAACACAGTGGGCAGCCAAGAGTCCCCATTGAACCTCCTGTCTGTAAAAAATACTACATTAATACGAGTAATGTTTGCCATTTGAATTTTTTTATATTAAGTGTTACCATATTTTGATCTTAATGTTCTGCAAACAAGATCTGGTTAAATTATATAAGTATAGTAATTTTCATTCATTTTCAATGTAAACACATTCATACCAAACGAAGCACTTGTTAGAGAAAGACTACAATTCTAATTCCCTATACATACATGCTTTATAGTAGCATTTGGTCCTACACAGTTAATATCTTTTTGAAAACATTTAAGCACAATTTGCAACCCAGACTTTTGTTCTGATGTATACAAAGTTGCTTCAACCATAAATGACTTTGCCAGTTCCTAATACATTAACCTATTTATAAAGACGACTACCTCTTATATATGTAAGCTGCCATTCAAGAAAAACAAATAAATAAATAAATAAATAATTAATAAACAAAATGTCCCTCTTTGCATCTTTCTTATTTCATATAGTACAATAGTTTCCAGAAGAAGTGTTCTCAAGGTGGTCTTATCTTTTTAAAACAAGTCTACAAGTACAAGGTATTCTTGATTGGGTGTGGAAGTGTCAAGAGGTGCAGCCACAGAGGTGAGGTATGTGCTGTTGTCTGGTGGTGTTGGTGAAACAGCCACATTATAGTCAATCATTGGCCAACATACATTAAGGCATTGGCTTCAAGAACAAAGTGATGTTTCCAATGCTCTTTACCCTCTGCCCAGACAGCTGGTTGGAGTTACAATCTCCATCTGCAGACTTCAGATACACGACAAAAAGCTGACAGCTGCAAAGATTGCAGTCCTGTTGGCTGGCTAGAAAGTGAAGTGAGGAAAATCTGCAGCAATGTGGTGACTGCTGCAGTAACTGAAAGGTGATGTGAAACAGCACACAACTATGATGGTAACGAAACTGAGGTTTGTCAGTTGTTTTCGCCCCTTTGTTTGAATGAGCGTGTATGAATGTGTGAGCGCTGTGATATCAGGAAAATAAAATTGTTGATTATGTATTATGAAAACTCTATTATCTTGAGCATTACCTTATATACAGCCCAGAATACCAGACCAATAAGTGACAGTATTTGAGTGCATTCATGGATATGGGATATCAAATAAATAAAGTGGTTCAGTATCAGACATTCCTTTGCACAAATAGAATAAAGAAAGAGAAACCTTAAGAATGCAATCACGATCACAAATCCAGTGGTAAATTGCTACATGCTAGAGCAGCACATTATCAAATCGTAGCAAATGTGGGTAATGGTCGGCAGATACTTGGAGCTTCACAAAAATAGGCTTTCACTCATGAGATAAAAAAAAAGAGCCTATTTACAAGACTAAGTAAATGGTGCCAACATGATATATTTCAGTGAGATATGAAAATAAAGTCAAAGGTATAGGATCCATGCAATGAATATGAGCTATATGAGAGCTCTTTGTGTTGTGAATTTAAAAAGAATATATATGAATTGAAGATTTTCTGCTCAGAATAACCTATTTTTCCACCTGTCTTTGCTTCCTTTACCCCTTCTCTCCCACACACTCACCTGGACCCAATGTGCCTAATTCAAAAATCAACCTAACAGAAAGAAGTTAATACAAGCATGTGTATAAAAGATTTTCTCCCTAAGATATCCCATTCTTCCATCTGTCCAAGTATCTGCTTTGTGGAATATTCTGTATATATATATATATATATATATATATATATATATATATATATATATATATATATATATATATATATATATATATATATATATATATATATATATATATATATATATATATATATAAACCAATTTATATTTACTTGTGTCTATGTATGTATGTATGTATATACATATGGCAATTTGTAGGGGCTCACCAAGACATAAAATACCATTGTGACGGGACAGTGAATCACACCGTCACCAAGACAAGGTCCTGCTCTTCCTTGTACACTAGCAGGATCTTGGTGGTGAGTTCCCACACATTCCTAGTAGTGCAGTCTGGGTGTAGCACCGTGAACCAGGATCTGTCACTGATCTCGTCATCACCAGGCACTACCACGCCATACACCTGCAGTGCTATGTTGATGATGGTGGCTGCTATCAACTGTGGAGAGTGGTTGAGGACAAGGGCTGAGTGATAGATGTCCTGCAGTAACATCCAGGACAGATGCATGAGTGGCAAGGAGTCAAAGGTGTCTGAGCCAAGCCACTCCTTGAGGGACATCATGTAATGTAGTAAATACTTATGAGGGAGATCCACCTTCATTTTGAACCCCAGCACACGCATCAGCAGCAGCTCTGCCTGAGTGAGTGAGTCCCGCATGGAGAAGTAGGGGTCCAGGGCCAAGGGAGGCTCACCTCGCCGCACACAACTGATCCCTACATTGATGATGTCTCGTATCTTGATGTCGTCATCCTCCACCTTGGAAGCCAGGTAGATACAAGTGGATCCAATGAGGTATGGATCATACTCCTCCAATGTAGTGACAGAGAAAAACTTGTGGTAGAATGTTGCAGCTGTGGCAGTGGTTAGCACATTGGCCTTGAGCTTTATGCCACACTCAATAATGTATCGAACAGCTGCAAAGTGGTTGTAGTTCTTTGTGTAGTCTACTGGAGGGTTGAGTTTTTCCTTCTGCATCAGTTTGATTTGTAGCAGCTGGCTGCCTTGGCTGGGTATAGTACCATAACTTTTTGCAGAAGTATTCATGTTTCATATGTTTATTTGAACACTTTCTGATGCACCCACTTCTCTCTCTTTTTCTCCTGATCTGTAAGAGAGAATAAGAATCACTCCTATCTCTACAATGTTGAGTCATGCGAACGGGCCTTCAGTACAATATTGATGTAATAAGAATGATGATGACGACTGCAAGAATAAATATGACACAAGAGACTAAAATCAAATGGACTAAATTTACCTCACAACAATAAATATGTAAGGTTCCATTGGCATAGTATTGTAGGTGCCAACTGTGAGAACAGTATCCCAATATGTTTCGATACCACAGCCAAAATACAAGCGATATGTCAATATCATTTGAATGGTGAGCCACAGAAGTAAACATGACACATAGGATTGGAATTAAAAAAACTCACTTGCCTGACCACAAATATGTAGGATATTCTGGCATAGCTTGGTGTTGTAGGTCTTAATGCTGATTTAAAGGGAGTGAACAGTTGCCCAATCTATCTCGTGAGTGTCTACGATACTAGGCTATGCTAGAAGCCATAGTCAATGCACAAAAATTATGCAATATAGCAACTGAAAACTAAATGTAATTAAGCAACATACACACCATGAAGTCACATCATCCTCATCAACCTTCTCCACTCATATCTATCAGACGCCTGTCATTTCCAGCCCATTCCAGCACAGCTTCCAATCTCAACTCTCCATCTAGTTCTCTCTGTTCTGCCTTCTTAAACCATTCGTTACTGTAACTGCCCATCTGTTATCGCTTTGGTGAATGGCATGTCTACTTTTATCTAATTGTAGTCAAAATGTCTTCAAATTTGGTTTGCTTAAGTATTTCTGAATGTACTCTATTATTTCATTCTCTACTTCAATTCTGTGGTCTAGTACGTAGTTGTTGAACATCACTCATGTCTTCTTTATAGTCACTTTCAGGCAAACTTTGTGGCTTTCTCTGTGTAATTGCTAAATCCTCAGCTATATAGTTAGCATGCAGATTCACTCATCTGAACACCATCATCGGCAAATCTGAGAATATACAGGTATTCTCAATTTGTCTCAGTTCCTGCCTGCCATTCTAACTTCTTACAGCTTCCTCTAATACTAAAGTGAATAGTTTAATAGAAACAGTATCGCCTTGATTGACACACCTATTTTAAGTTTTTCATTGACCTGATGTAGGCTTATGGTGGTAGTATGCAATATATATAATTATAATAATTTATGTGTGTCTGCAGCTCAGTCATGCAAGTGTAGGACGACCATTAATGTATTCCTCAAGCCGAACTAAAAGGGAGATGAAAACGCTTGTCTCAGTTACATACATCTCTGCAATGAGTGAGTTATATGCTGTCATACGGTATTTTATTTCCCTCAACCCAATCATTCTTGTGCTCTTGTGTCACATGCATCCAGAGCATCAACAGGCCTCACCAGCTACCCACAAAGGAATTAAAAGAGTACTGCTATGGTCAAGGCAACTCCAAAACGAAACACATGAAGAAGTAGACGTAGAATGCACCATCAATCAGCTTTCATTGATACCTTAAATGTACAAGTTCTATTAGTTGTAAAAGTAAACATATAGCTAATCTTACTTAAGTAACTACAGTAGTCAGTAATAATGCGTGTAATTTTATAGCAGGCCAACAGAGGGGAAAAAAATAATGAAGCGACATAAGAATGAATGGTAAATGTATTGTGTTGCAACCATCCAAACCCCGCCATGTTATTGTATTGCTTGGTTCAGATTTTCAATGGCACTACATATTTCTTCTAATCTAACCTTATCAATGCTAACTAAATCTAACCTAATCTAAGTAAAACCAAATCTTACCCAACTTACCCCTTTGATACCTCTAGTCAGTTATTCAATATAATTAATACCTCAGAAACTAATGATTTCCTATAGAAAAGCAATACAGCAGTGTGTTATGTGTGTAGATGGCACCTCACATAATACATTGACTGCTGAAACACTGGAATAATACCAAAGAAATGTGGGTTAATATGCAGAACAATGCCTCTACACCGATCGTTATCATTTTTCTTATATTATACAGGATACTTACTGTACTCAACATCTGTGAAGGTTTAAGTGAGCGATTGATGCCTTAATTAACATGTACTGTTCCATTTGTAAGTCCACACAACTGACCTAATTAGTATGGTTAGGGTGGGGGTGTAACCCAAAACTTAGGCACTTCACCCTAGATTATTTTTTCCGGATTGCTGTATATAGCCTATATTTGCTTAAAATGACGAGCACCACCTGAAATCTTCACAGATGTGTTGAGAACATTGTCACTATGTATATATAATATTCTTACCAGCTCCACCTAAGCTTCAGTGAAATTGAAGTGGTCGGTTCGGGATCGGGGCAGTAAGCCTTCGCTGGCTCATTTGGTGGCCCCCCACTTGCATTATCAGTGGATCAATCTTAGCTTTAAAACTATTCACTGTCTTTACTATTACTACCTCACTTAGCAGTATGTACGACTTCACATTTATATCGATATCGTCCGAGCAGTATACAGATCTACCCCCACACTATTACCTATAGTCACCTTAATAAACCTTAACACACTACATAGGAATACAAAGTTGCCTCACCTTGTACGTGAAATAAGTATAGATAACACTTGTCCTCTTCACCTCACACACTCCTCCTCCTCTTCTTCTTCTTCTTGTGACCAGTTACGCTTTGTATCGCTTCGTAGGTCCCGTCTTCCTGGTTGTACGGCTCCTCTTTTGCAATGATCAAGATTAGTGATGGGCTCTCTCTCTCTCTCTCTCTCTCTCTCTCTCTCCTCCTCCTCCAGTACTCACCGCCACAAAGGGATCCCTCCACCTTTGACGTCGCCCCTGGCAGGTGAGGGCCGAGCCACAGTGTCCTTACCACCATGAGGTAGGTAATCACCTACCTCATCACCACCATCACCACCAGCCATCACCACCAGCGGCCATCACCACCAGCGGCACGAGTAGCAGCAACACCGTCAGGAAGATAGCGAAGGTCCTCTCCGCCTGTAGACTGGGCCATACTTCCCTGCACTTATGGCGACCTGACGAAGGGGGAGAAGAAAGCGATGAGGAGATGATACGTTGGTGCTATTTTGACTTATTATCTACGTGTCATGAATCTACTTTGGTATGCAATCTACACTTTATATTGCGATCTACGTGCCATGAGCCTACTTTGTTTGTGAAGAAAGTGTGAGTGAAATTGAAGGTCCTTCGAGGAGAGGAAGGCTAGTTGTTAGATGGAAGGAAAGGAGAATACTATTATATACATTTTTGACGTAAACCTCATATTTTTCGAGTTATTCAAAATAACATGATTTCTGCCAAAAAGTCAAATAGGTGGAAAACGTTAGTTATTTTGTGGCCTGTAAATTCCACCTGAATTGAGGTCGAAAAAGGTTTCCTCATTCTACTACGTAAATATTATTCCTACAGGAAAATTGTATAGAAGTAAAGATATGGAGTTTGATAATGTATATATCATATTGTCATCATCTTTCCTATAACGCAAATACCTATGTACAAAATAAAGAATTTATGAAAGAAATTAATGTATAATACTTTACACTTCTACATCTATGATTACATTCCAATTCAGTTTTATTATGGCTCTATAGAACTAACGTCTCCTGTTCTTTTTTTATATATTCTATATATTTTTTTTACGTAAGCTCCATACCTGTTGAGCTATTTCAAAATGTGTGATTTATCTTTAAAAATTCCATGCAAATTTCCACACCTCCCAATCTCATGAAAATTGGTACAATGAGGTTTTCGGTCATGCTGAACACGAATCTGGCCTTACTTCCCTGATTACTATAACATCAAACTGTATGTCACCTTTGCTTGCCTAATAGCATTAATGAAATAACCATTATTTAACTTTATTGGCTGATGATAGTCTCATATGACAAAACACAACTATTTCAACTATATTTTCTTTACTATTATTATTATTATTATTATTATTATATATATATATATATATATATATATATATATATATATATATATATATATATATATATATGTGTGTGTGTATATATATATTATAATATGTTTTACTATGTAGATATCATTCCAAAATAAAATTTGTCATTGTAGATAAGCCAAAGTACGGTGTAGATATTCTTTCCTTGTAGATAACAAGCCAAAGTAGCACCGACTTCATTTTTGTACAATTATGGAGTTAGGTTAGGTAAGGTTGGGGTAGATTAAGTAAGGTTAGCTTAGGTTAGGCTAAGTTAGATAAGGTTAAGTGTATGATTCTTCTGCGCGTCAGTACGTTTGCATGTTTATTTATCTTTACTTTTCAGTCCTCGTTCATCCTTACCTTGGCTAACGCGGACGGGCATGAGAGTAGAGAGAGCAGCAATAGGCGTCATGAGGAGCAAGGATCCCGCCCACACGCCCGCGATCACTTTGTAGGCGTGGGAAGGGGTCTGCCAGCGGCGTGATCGGAGAGGCTGACAGATGGCGTAGAAACGTTCCAGAGAGATAGCCACCAGCGTCCAGACAGAGACAGACACAGAGACAGCTAATGAGAGGAAGGTACTGCGATCAGAGACGGGCGATACGGATGAAAGGACGGGAGTTAAGTTGTATAAAGGCGACTATAGGGTGTGTAATTGGCTGTATATAAAGGTGTAGAGGCAATTATATAGTCAAGAAGAGGAGGATATGATTGGCTAGATATGTGAAATGTGGGAAGAGTTGAAATGAATACGAATGGAAGGAAAATAAAAAATATATAGATGATAAAAGAGTGAATGTAAAAGATTCAAAGATGCAATAAAACTGCATAAAGACATAAAAGAAAGAGATTTAAACAAGTGGAACTAAAAAAAAAGTGAAAGAGCAAGGAGGGAGGAGGGAACGAGGAGAGGGATGAAAGGATGGATAAAGGGAAAATGCAATAATGGAAGGGAGGGATGGAGTGAATAGAGAAATATGGAGAGAAAGTAGAAGTGGCAAAAATTGATGAAGGAGGTGGAGAGAAGGATGGAGGGAAGTGAGGGGTTGAGATAAGGGGGGTGAGGATATCATGATAGATTGGTATACGATGATGAAGTGTGAGAGAGAGAGAGAGAGAGAGAGAGAGAGAGAGAGAGAGAGAGAGAGAATAATAAACATATAGCTGAGGTAAGAAAAGATGATGGAAGAGATGAGAAAAAGATGAGTGGTGGGATTAAAATGAATGACAGATAAAAGGAGGAGGAGGAGGAGGAAGAAGAGGAAGAGGAAGAGGAGGAGGAGGAGGAGGAGGGGGAGGAGGAGGAGGAGGAGGAGGGGGAGGAAGAAAAGGAGGCGGAGGAGGAGAGAAACCTGTTAGTGTCTCCCAAGTTGCAAAGTCCATGACAAAAATCTTCTTCGTAACCAATATCAGTCACAAACTTTACCCTATTTTCTTTGATGCAAGGCTAACGGAAAATGGCTGGGCAAACACCGTAAAGAGGAGGAGGAGCTTAAAGAAAAAAAGTATGAAATAGAAGAACAGATAAATATAGGAATGAATACAAAACTATTTCTAGTACTATCAATAATA
>JAXIVD010001914.1:0-10000 GCA_036785275.1 Cancer borealis | reverse complement strand
TCCGACCAGGCCACAGTGCCATTGGAGAAGGAACTGCCCCGCACTTGCAGGGGATCTGGATTTTGCCGGCCCTGCCGACTGGTGGTGGCTGTGACTCGCGCACAGCGCCGCCTGGTGGTGGGGCGGCAAGGAGGAGCGCTGCGGCGGCTCCAACAAGAGTACAGTGGCGTAAGAGTCACTGTACCCCCGCCAGAGGATGAAAAGGCAGAAGGAGTCACACTAAGTGGACTCCGATGTCAAGTTGAGGCCGCTGCCCAGGCCATCAGAAACAACCTGGCTGAGGCTGAGGACAGGCAGCGGCGAGCCAAGATGGCTAAGAAGGCCATGAAGAACACAGCGAAGATGACCGTGCCTGTGGCTCCAAACAGGCGCGGACACGTGGTGGGGCACGGCGGCGAGGCCCTTCGTGCCATCCTGGAGGACTACAAGGAGGTGCGTGTGACGGTCCCACGCCCACAGGACACCGAGGCACAAGGCATCACAGTGGTCGGACCAAAAGACCAAGTGTCCGCCGTGACTGCCGCCATCGCACGACGCCTAGAAGATGTGGAAGCCAGGCAGAAGGAGATTAAGATGGCTAAAAAGACCAAGAAGGACCGGAAGAAGATGACAGTGGCTGTGGCGCCAAGCCAGCGGCGTCACGTGGTGGGCCACGAAGGCGAGGCGCTGCGCAGCCTCCAGCAACAGTACGAGGGCGTGCGGGTGACTGTGCCGCCACCAGAGGACAAGAGCACCCGCCACGTTACCCTCCAAGGACCAAGGGACAAGGTGGAGGCTGCTGCTGCCGTCATCACTCGCCGACTGGAGGAGGCGAGCCAGGCCAAGGCAGCCAAGGCAGCCAAGAAAACAGGCCCCGCGGCGGCACACACACACAGGTGCAGGTAAAGCCCAAGGCCTCACACACTGGCTGACTATATCACTCCCCTGATATAGGCAGCCAGGACAACAGGGCCAGCGGCGGCACACACACACAGGTGCAGGTCAAGGCTATACACATTGGCTGGCTATGTCACTCCCCTGACATAGACAGCCAAGACAAGGCCAGCGGCGGCACACAGACAGGTGCAGCCCACACAGACAGGTGCAGGCCACACACACATTGGCTGACTATGTCACTCCCCTGACATAGGCAGCCAAGACAACAGGACCAGCGGCAGCACACCGGTACAGACACAGGCCCAGGCAACACACACACTGGCTCACCACATCCCTCCTTTGCTATAGACAGCCAAGACAACATGGCCAGCGGCGGCACACAGACAGACAGACACAGGTCAAATCTACACAGGCAAAGGCTACACACACACAGGCCCACCACATCTCTGAATTGCTATAAACAGTTTCTCTAGATTTCTTTCATGTTTTTTTCTATTTGTTTTAGTGTTTGATAAAATAAAAAACATTTTTGCATTAGTTTGTTTAATAGTCATAGATTTTCATTCCTTTGTTTCGTTAATCCACGTTCTTCATCCTTCCTTCCTTTCTCTCCGATTAAGAGTTTGTCGTTCCCTCCCTCCTCCTCCTCCTATACAAATTCCATGCTTGTTTGTCTATACTTCCTCTTCTGAACAACTTCGGCTGGAGGGAAGGGTGGGTGGGGAGGAGCCTTTAGCTTTCCTGTCTTTTGTCTCTATCAAGTAAATATTATAGTAGTAATGTAGCCACGCAGACAGCCTCGATAGGTTGAGTAGAACTGTTGCTGTTTGTTCTTCCTTTGTGCTCCTCCTCCTCCTTTTCCTCCTCCTCCTCTTCCTCCTCCTCCTCCTCCTCTTCTTCCTCCTCCTCCTCCTTCTCCTCTTTCCTCCTCCTCCTCCTCTTCTTGCCAGAATAAGAGTAAGGTCTCAGTAAAATTATAGGTGATAGCTGGTAATTCTCACTCCCATAAAAGTTCCATTAGAGAAAGGCAGCTCTTTGGGGAGTTGAGAGAGAGAGAGAGAGAGAGAGAGAGAGAGAGAGAGAGAGAGAGAGAGAGAGAGAGAGAGAGAGAGAGAGAGAGAGAGAGAGAGAGAGAGAGAGAGAGAGAGAGAGAGAGAGAGAGAGAGAGAAAAAAAAAATGGATGTAGATAGGCACTTCCGCTTACATGAACATAAGAGAACAAGAAAAAAAAGACATTGTATTTGCTCTTCCTTCATAATTACTCTCTTTTTGTCTTACTTTCTAGCTGGCTTTACTTTTTTCCTTCTAAGCTATTTTTTTTTCTCTCATTTTCAGTTGTTATTTTTCAGACCTTTTTTTTATATATTTGTTTCCTTGTTAGTTATTTCTCTCTCTCTCTCTCTCTCTCTCTCTCTCTCTCTCTCTCTCTCTCTCTCTCTCTCTCTCTCTCTCTCTCTCTCTCTCTCTCTCTCTTGTAATCTCCCGTAATCCTTTGTTTTTCATCAACAACTTACATCAATATATTTCTATTTCCTCCCACTTCACTTCACCAATCCATCGAAATAGAAAAAAAATCACAAACAAACTGAACTTAGACACGCAATAAAGACACACACACACACACACACACACACCTCCATATCCATCCAAGACCCTTCCTCTCTTAACACCCTCCACTCTCTCTCTCTCTCTCTCTCTCTCTCTCCTCTCTCTCTCTCTCTCTCTCTCTCTCTCTCTCTCTCTCTCTCTCTCTCGGCTATAAACAATGAATATATATAAGATATGATACAAATAGGGGGAAGTATTTGTATCATATCTTGGATATCATATATGGATAAGGGAACTTTCCATTCCCCCTATTAGAGAGAAAATTTGACTGTTTCGCTCAAACATTAAAACTAACCATTCAGACCAAAATTGGAAAACCAATAGAAAATGATACTCTCGTAAGCACTGTCAGATCTCTTACATCAGATGGATTACTATACAGAGTAAACAAGCACATGCTGTCTTGGATATCAAGGATGAATTGCCATGTTTTTCTCAGATAAAGTACATAATTATGAAAGCATATATTCCTGTTAGGTTCCTTGAAAATGCTCATGCTTATGAAGTTGAATGCCAGCCATCATGGATTGTTGTGCTTCCTCAAGAAGTTTTAGACACTCATGCACACAGAATATACCGCAAAAAAATGGAATTGGAAACTTAAGCATAAACGGCTCTCAAACAGCTGTCTAACTGCTCTCACGGCAAAGATCCGGCTCTTATCGTTCATCTGGAAGAGCCGGCTCTATGAACCGGTTCGTTCACGAACGACACATCACTAAATTCAAGATTCAAGATCAAGTTTGTGTACTACTGTTTGTTGTTGCTCAAGATCCTGGCCAGGACCTTCCTCCAAAGGACAGGTCAACTCAACAGGATCTGATCCACTCATTCATATGCAACCTGCACTTTTGGGGCACTAGAGGCTGTGGCACCACAGCCTGCACGGCCCCATCAAATTCCCAAGAAGAAAGATCCTGGCCTGGCCTTCAAAGTACTCAAACACACCAGGACCTTCCTCCAAAGGACAGGTCAACTCAACAGGATCTGATCCACTCATTCATCTGCAACCTGCACTTTTGGGGCACTAGAGGCTGTGGCACCACAGCCTGCACGGTCCCATCAAATTCCCAAGAAGAAGAAGAATATATGATATGTGGAAAATAAGAGACAGACATATAAGGAACTAATCAGTGCATATATATATATATATATATATATATATATATATATACACACACACACACACACACACACACACACACACACACACACACACACACACACACACACACACACACACGCATACAACCGTTCAAGATCCTGAACTGTTAAGGCGGAGCCGATGCAAAGGCAATTCCGCTGACCATCACCTGAACCTGAACCTGATGTACTACTGTTTGTTGACTTCATCGACTGGTTAGTCGCAGCCCTAAACAACACCAAGAACTAAGAACCAAGATCGACTGGTTAAATGAGTAAGACTCAGCTGGAGAAACCGCTTCAATGGAGGGGAAGAAAGATGTCCATGCTGTGAGGAAAAGGTGGAAACACTGAACCACTTCCTACTCCACCGCAAACACTACAATGACATAGGAAGAAAGATCATCCGTCTACAGCAGCCCTACCCAGAGAACACCAAAGGCGTTGCAGCAAGTATCCTGCTACTCAACAACAACAACTACAACGAAGAATATTTAACTGCAATTTGGTACAAACGAACGGTAATTCTGGATAATAAGTCCGCCACCCCGATTTCCCACCAACCCCCCTTATCCCTTCAAACAAGCTTGGGTATATGTTCAGTTATTTGCCCGTCTCACAGCGTACGTGTTTATAACGGGCAGCTGCGGCGAGGACGCATTGTTTTGCCCGTTAGGTTGTTAGGTTAGTTAAGTTAGGTTAAGTTAGGTTTGGCTATTTATTTCTGGGCAAAATGTGGTGCATTTATCGTTTGGAAATAGCTGATTTTGTCTGAAATTGGCCAAGTTGCAACTTCGTGATGAAATTGCAATAAGTAACTTTTTAGCAATTTCCGACAAAAAAAACTATCTCCAAATTAAAAAGCACCATATTTTGCCCAGAAATAAATAGCCACTGTATCCAATTATGAGATGGGCAAATAACTGAACATTTACCCAAGCTTGGGGGATCCTGAGGAATCGAGGTTTTTTTTGGGGGGGGATGAAAAATAAGCTAAATATGGGCCTTCAAAAAGCCAAGAAAATTTCGAAATTCCCTAATCTACCTAATTAGCTGGGGGGGCTGCCGCCCCCCTGGTTCCCGCCACTAGGACATTAACCTAACCTAACCTAACATAACCATAACCTAACCTAATCTAGCCGGGGGCTACGCCCCTCCTGGACACCTCAGCTAGGACATTAACCCAACCCAACCTAACCTAGCAGAAGGGGCTGCGCCCTCCCCCTGGAACCCCCGCTAGGACATTAACCTAACCTAACAAAGGACCTCCAAAATTATATCGTTATGACTTACCGGTGTGGTGTGGTTATTGTTAAGGCGATGGAGGTGGGTAGAGCTTAGCGTATATCTACACGGCACTCCTTCCCGCACTTTTCACAAAGTTTCTTTTCAGGCACTAAACCATGTCTCATTAACAGTGTGAGTAACCCTTCACAGTCCTTGAAATATGTTCCACAAAAATCACCATAGGACAAATAACATCCTTCACAAGAAACGGGAAGATGTTCGTCACGTCTTACTGCGTTGATAGCCATATCAACAACTGACATGAGCCTGTATAGGAACACCTGACCTGTCCCTAAAACAAATGAAAAGCGTAACTGAACCTAGCATGGAAAGATCTAATTGATAGCGGCAAGAATGGCAGTGACGAGTGGCAGCGCGATTGGCGCGTTCAATTCTATAGATATCATGAAATCCTTATATGCCATTACCCACAAATCTCAGTCATAAACAAAAGAAAATCATTTCAATGTTTACCCTTGACTCGTGCAGAGCTCGCTGAACTTTGAAACTGTTGAATTTTGCCACACTTTCTAGTGCTATTACGGCCACACTAGAAGTGAGCACCTCATTTTTTTTATGTTTACGGCACCACTACCAAGTCTTCTACATGACATGTGAGTTTCGTGTTTGTACGTGACACGGACCTATTCTCCAGTTTAACCAAACGAACTACCAAAATTGCTAACAATCGTGAAGAACAGTGAAAAAAACCACAGCGGAAGTCGTTACAAAGACCATCCCACAAATCTTACTGGACAGGACTGGACTGGATGACTTAAATCTGATCCACTTACTCATCTGCAATCTGCACTTTTGGGGCACTAGAGGCTGTGGCACCACAGCCTGCACGGCCCCATCAAATTCCCAAGAAGAAGAAGATTTAAATCTGAGAAGACACACGACACCACTGGTGGACCTACTCCCCCAGCCGTAGCCTACCTTTGACACTGCCGTCACCAGACTTAGAATTGGACACAGCAGCCTAAACTAGCACCTTCACAAGCTGGGCATGACTGACAACCTTTATTGCCTTTGGTGCCCTACACAACCAGACACCCCAGAACACCTGCACTGTCCTTGTCACCACTCCCATTGCATGGCACTCCTCCACTCCCTGTTCTCTCTCCACCTCCATAGACCAAAAGTAACTGACCTCTTAGGTGGCTCTCAGAACTCACGCCTGGCCTTCAAAGTACTCAAACACACCAGGACCTTCCTCCAGAGGACAGGTCAACTCAACAGGATCTGATCCACTTACTCATCTGCTACCTGCACTTTTGGGGCACTAGAGGCTGTGGTGCCACAGTATGCACGGCCCTATTAAATTCGCCCTCCACCAAAAAAACACCTGCACACAAGTAAATGGAGTCGTTGATTTTTCTTTCCACAATTGATTATGTCGTGTACATACCTTCATTTTAGCCAGCCTGGTATATCAGAAAGCATGACACTAAGATTCAAGTCTATGTCTTATTCATCTGATTACTGTTGTGAATTCATTGCTGGGACTAGTCATTCAGATCCTCACCTGTAGTGAAGAAATTATTATACCATGCTTGTAAATCTTTAAGTATATATGCAGTTTCTTACAACTAAGGTAAATTTTTTTTATATTTTTGTTCTTATTGGTTTTCATTCAATTGATTCTAGCCAACTTTTCTGTTTTAAAGGAAATAGCAAGGTAAAGATAACAGCGTAGTTAACGAATCTTAACTGTACACTTCTGTTATCCAACATTGTTCTTTGCTGGAAACTGCATATACACCTGATTGTAGAATAATTGGCTTATATATGTAAGTTGATAATAAATTAATTGCAAACATTACTGTACAAGCAATTGAAATTCAGTATGAAATTTTTTATAGATATAATGGAGTAGCTACATCACTGTATCAATCACTGAACTACTATCCTACTTTCTTATTAATGTAACTAAGCAGGATCAGCATCCAAGAACTGTAGATTAACACTACTTTCTCCTTGCTTTGCAACAGAACAGAAATCGGTGCCATCATGAGTGACATAGAGTTCAGTGGGACAGACTCAAATCCTGTGTCTGATGTGAACCCTGAGGAGATGGCGAGGCTCATGGCTGTGAGTATACACATATATACAGTAGTGTTCTTTGAGGCAGTGAGGGATCAGTGCCATGGTTCCTCCCAGATTATTTGAGGAAGTTAAGCAGTCAGAGATCTGGTGGAATATCTGCCTCGAATTTCTTTTTGTTGTTGTATATAAGCATTGTTTATTTCACACTTCTTTTTTTGGCATTTTGTGGGCAGTCTCACTTTCAAAAGACTAGATTTCTACTTTTTCAGCTTTTATTAAAGTAGAATTTTTGAAAGAATTTTAAATCAAAATCCTAATTTCTCCGGTCTCTTGATTGTTCACTGACTTTTGCTTGACATGTGTGAAGGCATCTGTGATTTGAAGCAGTAGCTTGTATGAATGTTATTGGTTCTGAATATTGAATCTATACCTCAACCAGATGTTACAATGTTTTCAGGATATAGATGAAATAGATGACAACCTGTTTAAGAGTAATCTGAAGTCAGCTAGCAAGGCAGGCAGCAGCAGCAGCAGTAAAGGAGCCAGTCCAAATAAGAAGGAAACCAAAGTGACTTTCAGTGACAAGCAGGCACCGGGAAAAGAAGACAATGATGATGATGCTAATGGTATGTAGATTTCCTGTTCCTCTCCCTCCTTTAAAGCCAACCCAGCCACCTGTGATGTGATGTAATGCAGTAGTTTCAGAGGTACTGACGCTTCTTTCATGTTGGTATCTTGAATAGTACTTATTTTCTCAACTATCTTCCTGTATGTATTTTTATATCATGTTTTCAAAATTTATGTATGATCTTTTTTGCTTCTTGAGAATATTGTTTCCGCTCAATAATATATCAGCCATTTACATCCTTCCATATATATATATATATTTTTTTTCTCTCTCTCTCTCTCTCTCTCTCTCTCTCTCTCTCTCTCTCTCTCTCTCTCTCTCTCTCTCTCTCTCTCTCTCTCTCTCTCTCTCTCTCTCTCTCTCTCTCTCTCTCTCTTCTCTCTTCTCTCTCTCTCTCTCTCTCTCTCTTTCTCTCATTTTCACAGATTGGGATGCTGACTGACTTGCTATACTCAGATGATGATTCAAAGTCTCCAGGGAAGCCAACTAAGAAACCCCAATCGCCAGGTGAGCTTTTATCTTCCTGTGCATGGGACAAACAGTTTGTAGCACAAGTGACCATTAAGAATAACAATATAACACTAGGATTTTGTGAAAGTTCTATAAATGAAGTATTTGTCTCTTTTAACTAACAGTTTGTAATACCATTCATGAAACTCATCACCAAAAAAGAATTTGTTTGAATCTAGATAAGCAATTTACTACATGTGTGATTGTGACTTCTTTCTCCTTGAATGTTTTTTTACTTCTTCACTCTTACTTGTGAAGCATAGGAACTAGGTTTATTTATTTATCATTTGTCTTAACAGGAAAACCATCACCACCAGCAAAGAAGGATGTGGATGCTGGGAAAGGCAAAGATGACACTGTGGACACCAGCCAGAGGACCAAAGACAAGAAAAGTTAATGACTGAACTCTTCAGTGATGAGTCTCCTGGAAAAACTATGTCACCTGAAGCCTCAGAGTCCCCAGGTGTAGCAGCTCCAAGGAGAGACAAGAAAAAGCTAATGTCTGAACTGTTCGGAAGTGATGACAATGCCAGCATATCCCCAGGAAAGGCCGCCCAGAGACCCGTCAGTGGAAGGACAGAGAACAGAAGCAGGAAGAAAAACACTGATGATTTGATGTTTGATGATGATGGTGGAGACTTGCTTGGGGATATTGGAGACACACAGAAGAAACCCTCAAACTCACCAAAAGGAGGAAGCTTCTTGGATAGCCTGCTGTCCAAAAGCAGCAACATAGATAAACCCAGGGGAGGGAAGCCATCAGAGTTTGTACTAGACGAAAAGTATAAAAACACGACTAAGCAAGAAGCCCCAAACAGTGGAGGGTTTCAGGGATATGCACCATCAACCAGCAGCCTGGTAGCCCAGAAGGAAAACACCAAATAAGTCACCTGCCAAAAGAGCTTGGATTTTGACTTTCTGAGTGATGCAGAGCCAAAGAAGGAGGCTCCAGGTCAGCTCCCCATCAGAAGCCATTTGAGATAGATGATGATGACATTCTGGGCAATGTCAGGTCACACAGGAGAGGGAATAAAGAGATTACTGGTGGCCCCAGTCTAAACAAGAGGACGTCATCTGCTCCGGGGCCCAGAAGGAATCCTCAAGGGCAGGGAGGAAAGATGACTGGTTGTTCGGGGATTCAGGGAAGCATCTGAGGCCTTGAAGAAAAATATTGAAGAGAACACAGTGACAGCCACAGTGGAGAAACCAGCCGCTGCTTCCCAAAAGTCCTCCAACCAAAATCAAGACTGGCTTGGGAATCTCCTCTCCAGCAACAAAAAGTCTCCCGTTGCAGTTCAGCAGGTGATGACCAGATAGAGTGAACTGCAATGAAAGATTAAGAATAATGTTTGTGTCTGTGTGTCTAGATTAAAGATAGTGTCTTAACTATTCAGGTTTATACATCTGCATGAAGTATTGAACAACAAAATGCAAGTTTAATTGTATGTTTGGCTGAGTCTTACAGTCATACAAATCTTTGAGATGATCACTCAAGAGTGGCTTGGACCTTTTTGCTAGTATAGGTCATTCAGTATTTGATGTATTTTTATTAACTGTACAGTAAAGCAGCAGCGTTCTAGATCATTTTTGGATGATGATTTGTGGAAATGTTAAAGTTCCAAATGAAAAAACCAAGATTCTGTCTTGCAAATCACAAGATAATGTTATTTTCATTTACTATTGATTCAGTCCTTTCCTTTATACCCGGTATGGACAATGTTTGTGATGTAGCACTGCCTTGGGTCTTGACAGATTGTACCTGATACATTTTTCTTTGATATTATACTTGCAGCATCAGGTCGAGGGCAGCCCAGCTAACTCAGGGAATCCCCTGTCAAGCCATCAAAGGTGCCTGCCACATACTCTACTCCTCCCACTCCTGCTGCAGCGAGTGGACC
>JAXIVD010001913.1:65000-71670 GCA_036785275.1 Cancer borealis | reverse complement strand
AGAGAGAGAGAGAGAGAGAGAGAGAGAGAGAGAGGAGAGAGAGAGAGAGAGAGAGAGAGAGAGAGAGGAGAGAGATTTATGAGAACAATAAAATTGTAATCTATGATAGAAAAAGCAGCGGCTGTGTGGGTGTGTGTGTGTGTGTGTGTGTGTGTGTGTGTGTGTGTGTGTGTGTGTGTGTGTGTGTGTGTGTGTGTTTTGCCTTCATCACCTGTTCTTTGTATGTGTGTATATTCACCTTCCCATTACTAAGGAAACAAACAATGTAATATCAATACAAAACAAAGACTAATTACCCGTTAATGATCAAAGGAAACTCACCTCTATTGTCACCTGGAAACATTAATGACCCTTGTAATTAAGTAGAGGCACCAGGTGTGAACAGGTGAGAGCGGAGGTGTGGGAAAATGTTGCATCCTAATTACTTATTTTTTCCTTTTCGAAACTAAACATGAAGTTGTATTTATAACCTTACATAAAACACACAATGAGACGTTCATGCACTTATTACTAACATCAATACATTTATGAGTCAAACTGATTACTAAAACACACTAACACCAATACAATTATGAGTCAAGATCGTTATTGCTTAAGTATAAATGAATGATGAAATACTTTAGAACACTTCAATCTATCATCAATACACTTACGAGTCAAAATAATTACCGTGTATATAGAAATGAAAGATGAAAACTTTATCGCTATGGTTTGTATAATGTCATACTTTCGCCATTTCGTATTATTGATGTTTTCAGAAAAGTTGAATTCACATTAGTATGATTTCATTATACATGGCGCAGTGAGAAGCATTTGTTTTACCGTTAATATATATAAAATAAATAAATAAATAAGGAAATGACACTAATCTCATACCTTAAAAGGATTATTTAAGATATCCAGACTAATTTCATTCCAATTAACAGGATTGAACTATATATAGCTTAAAAAATTACCTTGTTTTATCTTTGAAATTAACAAATGCAGAGGAAATAACATTATTCTCGTAACTTATAAAAAAAATTCAGATTATTCACATTTTAAGATAAGTTGACTTCTGATTAGTAGGATTATACAATACATCGCATAGTATATTAGCATTGAAATCAACAAAAGTACAGAATATTACAGCAATCTCATACATTATAAAAGAAATTCAAATTATTGGAGTTTTCTAACGAGTCGAATTTAGATTGAGGTTCACTTCTCCATCACGTATATATAAATGAGACAAAAATAATAAGTCAAGGGAATAACACTTTTAAATTATAATACGCTGTAGGAATATTAATACTTTTTTTTTTTTTTACATAGTGTGAAAAGATATTAATTTAAAATGTTTGGAAATACGTATTAATAAATTTAAGGTAGGTTAAATTTTTATTTAATGTATTCTAAGTATCTGTTAAGTATCTCCGTAGTGAAAGTAAGTAAGGAAGGAAGGAAGAGGAGAAGGAAAAAAGGAAAAAGGAAAAGTAGGATGAGAGAGAGAAAAAAAATGCTGATGAAGAGGAGGGAGAAAATCTAAGAGCATTAGAAAAACAAGTAAAATCAGAAACACACACACACACACACACACACACACACACACACACACACACACACACACACACACACAAAGAATGTAATGAAGAAGAGGGGGGAGGATGAAGAGGAGGAGGAGGAGGAGGAAGAGGAGGTACAAAGAGGAGAACTACAAAGACATGGAGGAGGAGGAGGAGGAAGAGGAGGAGGAGGAGAAGGACGTGGGTGTAAAGGAAGAAAGGAAAGGAAAGGAAGGAAGGCAGGAAGGAAGGAAGGAAGGAAGGAAGGAGAGAAAGTAGAACACGACAAGTAGGAGGAGGAGGAGTAGGGAGATGAGGAGGAGGAGGAGGAGGAGGAAGGAGGGGGATAGAGAAGTAGGATTATTGCAAGAGTAGTCAGAAAGAGAGAGAGAGAGAGAGAGAGAGAGAGAGAGAGAGAGAGAGAGAGAGAGAGAGAGAGAGAGAGAGAGAGAGAGAGTCATTACCTGGGTCTAATGTGCCGTGGCCAGAAAATTCTCTCTCTCTCTCTCCTCTCTCTCTCTCTCTCTAAGCCTCTTGATACTTTGAATACACCAGTTAAATACATTTTTTTTCCTTCCTCCTCCTCCTCCTCCTCCTCTTCCTCTTCCTCCTTCTATCACTTTTGTCTTGTCATTTCTTTTTCTATTCATGCTTTCTCTCTCTTCAAGTTATTTTTCTTAGTTTCCTTTACGATATATTTTTTTCTTTTCTGGTTTTTATTTATTTATTTTTATTTTAGCGTGTAAGTAAAGGGATGATATTTCACTTGCACGTAATGTCTTCACACTGCGTTGAAAAAAAAAAAAAAAAAAAAACTTGTTCAAATAAGTACACATTCTTGACCGCCTACACCACCAGAAAGTGACGCAAGGCTCGTATTTGGTTTCCATTTAGGTTAGGTTAGGTTATGCTATGTCACAAACATGATGTTGCAATATCTAAATACACAACGAATAAAAGAAAACTAAAAACACCTTCCCCTCACCAAGGCTTTCGCGGAACTTCCTCACACATTGGAGTTTGTTTTGGTAGCGCGGGAAAAAGAGATGAAGGGAGGGAGGGAGGAAGAGACCGCCGGGTTAATAATATGTAGCAATGATAATAGTAATAACAGCAGTGAGCGGCTGCCTCCAGGAAAGGACACCCGGGGAAAGGAAATATCAAGGTGGGAGGAAAGAAAGAAAGGATGAGAGAAGGAAAAAAGAAAAGAAAGTAGAAAGAACGCAGATGGATATTAATGTTTTTTTTTTTTCTTATTTATGTTTTTCTCTTTTTGCGTTTGTGTTTGTATATTAGTAAGAATCATAAAAAAAAAAAAGTATGAAAAAATTTGAGTAAAAAAGAAAATATGTAAAATTTGACCATAATATATTTTTTCTATATAATTTTACTCTATACATTTTCTTTCACTCCTCGAAAGGTCCCACATTTAAGGGGGAGGACTACGTAATTATGGCACAACATTTTTTTTTTCACCTCTGCTCACACCTGTTCACACCTGCTGCCTCTACTTAATTACAAGGGTCATTAATGTTTCCAAGAGACAATAGAAGCGAGTTTCCTTTGATCATTAATGGGTAATTAGCATATGTTTTACACTAAGATTTCCATGAAGAGCATATTGTATTATTATTGTTTTAGTGTTGCTCGTTCAGGTGGTGCAGAGTGGTATAGTGATAAAAAAAATACCCCCATACCTGTAGACGGGATGTGTATATATACGCGCAAAGTACATAACCAATAAAACATATACAATTAACCAGAGGTGGGCGCGATTCGAAAAAATTGAAGTCCGATTAGCGATTACCGATTCGCCAGCTCGTCAAGTCCGATTCGATTATCCGATTCGGTTGCCAAAAATTTTAAGTCCAATTAGCGATTATCCGATTTCGATTAAAGTTTTTAAAAGCGATTCGATATTTTTAAAAGCGATTCAATGTTTTTAAAGCTATTTTCAATGTTTCTAAAGGGAATTTAATGCTTTTTTGCCCTAGCAGCAGCAGCAGCACTTCCTCTCACGACGACTGGCTCTAAACTGGTGCGGCGCGTCACTTAACCGATGAGACGCGTACGAAAAACCAGAACTAAACACGTATTATACCAACTTTATACTTGTAAAATATAACCTTTTTATTATAATTTATATGATTTAATAATTAATCATGATATTTTGCGCATTATATTATAGAGAAAATACTAAAGTGTGAATAGAATAAAGCGAAAAAATATTTACTTGAGAAAAATATAGAAAAATTTATTAAGAAACTGCTATTGCGAAAATACAAAGACGACGTCGACCTGGATTAATCGCAAATCACTTTAAATTTTCGGCAGTCCGATTGCGATTATCCGATTCGTTTGGCGGGGATTAGTCCGATTCGATTATCCGATTCGAAAATGCGAGTCCGATTAATCGGATAATCGGATAATCGGACTTTCGAATCCGATTGCCCACCTCTGCAATTAACTACAGGCTGCAACCAACCGGATGTGAAGCAATGAAGTAATGAAGGCGAATTCCGATGTATAAATTGAATATTTTGCGGAATTTTTTGAAATCTTGATATTATTTTTTCTTTCGTTGGTGAAATATATTGGTTCTTGGAAGACTCTCTCTCTCTCTCTCTCTCTCTCTCTCTCTCTCTCTCTCTCTCTCTCTCTCTCTCTCTCATATCCGCGGCCCAAACTCCATTTAAGTCTTGCTGGTCTTAGTTTGTTGGTCTTCCCTCCAACAAGTTCTCCATTACTCCCATAAAGACATTTTTTAACACAGATTTCTGAAAGACCATTTTATTAGTGTGTATACGTCTAGGTAGCAAGAAGACTATTATTATTATTATTATTATCGTTATTGTTATTACCATTATTGTTATTGTTATCATCATTACTGTTATTATTATCATTATTATTGTTATTGTGATTGTGATTATTATTATTATTATTATTATGTTTATTGTTGTTATCATTACTATTATCAATATTATTACTATCATCATTGCATTATTCACTCAGATTCTCATAAGTATTTTCTTCTTATTGTATTATTGTTATACTCTCTCTCTCTCTCTCTCTCTCTCTCTCTCTCTCTCTCTCTCTCTCTCTCTCTCTCTCTCTCTCTCTCGTACCAGGTAGCTAAACAAAATACTACAAATACACTACTTTATTAATTACTACAACAACTACTACTACTACAACAACAACAACTACTACTACTACTACTACCACAAAAGAAGGCATTAATAGGTACAAAAATACTGTAAAATTAGTCTAAATAATACTAAGGAAATACATCTTTATATTTTTTCTTTCTATTGTGATATATAAAAAGAAAAAAGAAGAAGAAAATAATGAAGAAATTTAGTTAATGCTTTTGTTTTTCTTCTTTACGATCTCATTTATTAATTTGTTGACGTAGTATTTGTTTATTTATTGATTGATTATTAATTTAAGTTTTTTTTTTTACTCGTCATAAAATAATCATAACTATTATATAATGAACACATATAACTTAACTTAACATCTACATTAGTTTAATTAAGATAACGTATAAAATGCACTGTTTTTTTTTTATATATATTTATCTGTATCTATATCTATATATTATCTATCTTTATCTTAGTTGTGAAAATACTGTTTTTTCCTCCTTAATCATCCATTTAACATTCTTCAATCAAACAGAAAACTTAGCTTATTATCATTACTATTATTCTTTACTATCATCATCATCATCATCATTATCATTATCATTATTACAAAAAACTGTCTTTCAACATGACGTAAAGAATAAAAAAGTAACTTAACACAACCTTAATATAAATACCATGTAAAAAATAATGACACAAAACTAAAAGAACAATAATTATAGCATGCACAATACCTAAAGGAACACTATAAGCATCCACTCATCCACTGCTCCGAGGTGGATGTATAGGGAGGGGAGGGGAAGGGAGGGGAGGGGAAGGAAGAGAAGTTGGGGAAGGGAGTGAAGGGAAGGGAGGGGAAGTGGGGGAGGGGAGGAGAGGGAAGAGGAGGAGAAAGGGAGGGAAAATAAGGGGAAGGAAAGATGAAAAGGGAGGAGGAGGAGGGAAAAAGAAGGGAAGGGGAAGGGAAGACAAATGAAAAGAGAAAAAAAATGAAGGGAATGAGGGGAAAAATAAGGAAAAAAGGGGAAATTTATATAGAAGAAAGGAAATGAGGGGAAGAAAGAGGAAGAGAATTAAAGAGAAGAGAAGGAAAATGAATGGAGAAAGAAAATGAGGGGAAATTAGGGGGAAAAAAGGGGGATGAGGGGAAAGTAGTTATGTTTGAGCCTAATATTTCGAGTCAACGTATTTTGAATTCTTATGATAATTATATTTAAGGCTTATCATGCACCAGGCAGCCACCAGACCCCATATCTGAGAGAGAGAGAGAGAGAGAGAGAGAGAGAGAGAGAGAGAGAGAGAGAGAGAGAGAGTGTTAATCATGCTGTCTATATAGATCAATTTAATAATGAGTTAAATTTATAGCTTATGTAACTAACTAGCTTTTATCTTTCATTATTTTTTTTTCTCTCCCTCGCTCTATCATGGGAAAAAAACAATTATTTTCTACTTTTATTTCTATCTATTTGTGTACTATGTATCTACTTTAATATCTATTCAATTATCTACTTCTATTCGTATCTATAAACCCATCTAGCACTTTTTTCAAACAATATCTATTCATCTATATCTATCAAACTATTTATCTATCAATCTATCTATCTATCTATCCATTAATTTATCTATGTCTATATATCAACCAATCCATCTATTTATCAATTTACTTATCTATCCATTAATATATCATGCATCTAACCATTAATCCATCTCTAACCATCCATTTAACTAACCACTAACTACACCCAACCATGACCCATTAACTACCCTTACCTGTGCACCATTAACACCCCAACTACACAGGACAGGTAAATAAATAAATACCTAGATAAGAAACACAGGTAAATAGATACGTATACATATAGGTAAGGACCCCCTTTGATCAGCTTACCTGGAAGAAAACGAGGCAGAGAGCAACACCAGAAATCCAGCCCGACATTGTACCCAAATACATAGTGAATCCTCGTACACAGCCCATGTAACCAT
>JAXIVD010001913.1:52500-60000 GCA_036785275.1 Cancer borealis | reverse complement strand
CACACACACACACACACACACACACACACACACACGATATTGACTCATACAGATATAGGAATTATATTTTTTTTTCCTCGTTCACTTTTACCTTTGTTCCTAATGCTACAAAAATAATTAGGAGAAGAAGAAGAAGAAGAAGAAGAAGAAGAAGAAAAAGAAGAAGAAGAAAGAGAAGAACAAGAAGAACAAGAAGAAGAAAAAGAAGAAGAAGAAGAAGAAGAAGAAGGAGAAGAAGAAGAAGAAGAAGAAGAAGAAAAAGAAGAAGGAGAGGAGTTAGAATTTTATAATATTGATTTTGTTTACGCGGCTACAGGATGAAATAATAAAATGGTATAGTATAGACTATAGAATATAGCAGAGATAATGAAATAAAGCTCAAAATCGAGAAAACTGAAAAAAAAATCAATGAAAAATAGTAAAAACAAATGACAATAAAAGAATAATAATCATATTGTAGAAAAATAACTGTCACTAGCTACATTAATTTTACATTCGTAAACATTCAAAAACATGTATAAGTCTGTCCATGCACTTCAAAAGCCATATATTATCATTATTATCATTATTACTATCATTAGTATCATTATCATCATCATCATTATAGGCAATATGGAAACTGGCGAATGGTTCCTAACGTACATTAACCGTATATAACCGCCCTTTGCTGTTATCATTATGGGCTTAGTTCGTTAGGGAGGGGAAGGGGAAGGGGAAGGGTGACAATATTAATGCTCATGTGATTATGTTTAAGATCAATAGAGTTGTTCTTGTTATTCTTGCACACATTTTTTTATTTTACTTCTAGACTGAAAAAAACATTCTCTCTCTCTCTCTCTCTCTCTCTCTCTGGGTGTAATTTCATTCGATATTGACTTAAAAATACCTACTTTCTACTCACGCTAAGTATAAACACACTCTCTCCCCGCCTCCTCCTTCAACCCTGAGTGTCTCGTTCATATGCATTACGTCTCATATATTACTTATACTTATCTATTTTTACCTCCTGATCGTACAAAATGAGTCTACAGTTGTTGCAAGGTTTATTATTGAGTTGAGCTGTTTTCCTCAACATAAATATTTAGTAAAACATGAAAGGTTAAACTGGAGTAATATATTAAGTGGTTTTAGATTTCGTTTAGGAATGCCCTGCAGCATTACGCTAAGAAAGGAACCAAATATTATCATACTTGCTTTTACTTTTTGATATTTCCAGTTTCATATTATAGTTGACACATAATTATACATGACACCCTTCACAAAAACATGGGTCCCTTCACACGACACCATTAAAATACAGCCACCTTATTATTTTTTCCCCTGTCCACCGTCACGCCACCAACACAGTTCATTCTCCTCAGTCCCCACAAACTTGGCCGCGCACCAAGAAAAAAATAAATAATAAATAGTTAAACACCTCACCCACAATTCAGGCCGCGCCACCAAGCTTGGTGACGCGGCCATGAGGATAAGAATGTCATTAAATAGTCCCCCGAACCATAAAAAGAAAAAGTAACTATATATACACCATATTTCAAAAGAGGAGCATCAAGACACCTCTCATACAAACTGGACCTCCACCCCCTGCTTCTATTTCTCCTACTGTCCTATATACAGGGTATGGCGACAAGCGGGATTTTTTTTTGAACGTATTTAGTTGTCCTTTAGCCAGTAGCCTACACTTAAACAAATAAAATAAAATAAAATAAAAAACAGGAAGGTGCCGTGAGTCCATCAGCCCAACAAGCCTCAAGGTAGCGTGGTGTGAAGGTGCCTCGAGGCTCCTTCACACCACGCCACCACACCACACCTACATGATCATGTAGGTGTGGTGTGGTGGCGTCTCTTCACACCACGCCACTCCATGCCTGCATTAAGTTCAAAGTAATGGTGCACACCTGGGCGAGGCAGCGGCGTGATGTGAAGGCTACTAGAGTAGTGCCAAGCTAAGGTGGCGGGTGGGATATATATCCTACACTGCTGCTACCACAACATTTGAACGTATCGGTTGTAAGTTATTCCGCAAATTATATAATGCAGCTCGCCATTTTTTAATCTTGTGTTGTGGCACCTAAAGAAATAGTAGAATACTGGCAAATACTAAAAGGGATATGCCTCCCGCCTACCACTTTAGCTTGGTGTAAATGGTGTTGAAGTGATCCACAACACTGTCTATTTTGTCTTTCCAAGTGGGCAGCCTGCACTTGCAGCGGGTATTATGGTGACGCCTTTGGTATGTGTACTTACCTCTTCCCTCCTCATGCACCACCATGAGTCATGGCTCTAGATAAGCCACACCATGGAATAATGACACATTTATCTTGAGTCATCGCACCGCCGCACACATAACACAAGGTCGTAACACACTGCGCATTACATCCGCGTGGATTTATCACGCGGCGGCGGTCACACCAAACTTCAACTATAAAAAAAAAAAAAAAGTGATTAAGAACATACCTGGACTCAAAACTCCGTAGTTCCCAGAAATTCAAAGCTATATATAAGTAACGTAAATTTCACTACATCATTGTTCTACGTTAGTAATTTTTCATCACATACTTAAATATTCCATTATTACCTTCATTCCTAACAGTAAAACACTGCATTCATGTACTTATAAACACAGTATAAGGAATGGTAATACAATAAAAGGCACAGTGAAAATAAGGATTTATTTACAATCACAGCATTTGTCCTTGCATTCACACAGGCAACATCCTTACTGGCGCTGATCATAATGACAGTCGCTTCACACATCCTCACAACACACCACTTCTACTCAACATGACAAATTATTTCTATTAATCAATGTTCATACAATTTCTGAACCTGAACATCATATCAGGTGTGTTAGTCTGCATGTATGTGTGTGTAATTCATCATGGTCTGGAGGATATCGCGCTGGACTGGTGATAGTCAGCCTTTATCCTCCCTGAAAGAGTTCAGAGCTCTTACAGACGGATTTATGGGTAAAGCTGAGACTCACTCATCGAACCCACGCATTGCAAGCTGACAGGCAGGAGTCGTTACCACAGAACCGAACCACGGGGGCAATATGTGTGTGTGTGTGTGTGTGTGTGTAGCATGAAGTGTTTGTGTGTAACATACTTAGATTTTTCAGGTGACCCATTGAGCGATAACTGTGATTATACAATTAAATACATGCCTGTCAAGAAAATACACACACACACATACATACACGGCACCACTTTAAAAATTCACACCCCTCCCCTTCAATACTAACTGAAAAAAAAGCCTCAAATACAAACGCACTCTATCATTCTAATGCAATACATTAAAAAAAAGGAAGGGGAAAGTATACTGGGAACAGACTGATTACTTAAGTGACAGGTACTGTACTGTAATGGACAAATACAAACACACACACAAACACACATACGCACTCTTTCCATTTCAAACTATCAGTCTAAAATAATACATTTTCAAACTTAATGAAACAAATGTAATTTTATTTTCAACTCCCTTTTTGCATCAACATAAACATGTTTGGAACGCATCTGCTACTCTTAAATGTCAATTGTCCTCTTATTATCGTCTTCATTCCATTACTTCCTTGTTTTCTCTTGTAATATTCAGATCAAACTGTCCTCATATTCCTCGTCATCACCAACTGCTCTTCCTCTTCTCTGCTCCTTTTGGCGTGTTCCGTAGGTCTTGGGTTTCACTCTTACATCCTGTGGCCAGTCCTATTCATTCTTCTTACAAGGGATCTTCTATACAACAAAATCTCATGCACAACTGATTAAGTATCTGACAGAGTCCTTGATATCGTTCTCGCCTTTTCTCTTGCACTAAGGATATGTATGTGGTCACAGGTCTTTATATACCATGGTAGGATCTTGCTTCGGCTCCAGACAGATGAAGGACTTAGGTTTGATCCTGTAGATGGTTTCGAGTCACTGCCACCTCGCCCCCTTAGTCTTTATAAACCAACAAGGTATTCATTCAGTGGCTTCAAAACACAACACTAACCTTTGATCAGATCGTGTACAAGCAAACAATGATATGTTAGCTTGGGTCAAGGCAACACTATGACCCCAATCACCAATTATTCCTCCAGTTCATTAATATCAAGGAAGAATGTAGGAAAGAAGCAATGACCTCGTGACCCAACATTATCTCCATTCCAGGTCAAAGGTCAAGCAGTAGTAGAGGTGTATAGGTGTGTGTATGCTAAGGGTCAATAAATACCTTTCGGTGGCACTGAATAGCTGTTCCTTGCATGGCCTTCCACACCCACACATCAAGATGGAGTGACTGTGTAGTGATGGACAGTTAACATCAACCTAATTCCACTTGAACCTTCCTTATCTTTATGGTCTGACTTGTTAAAGTGTTGTCAGGGATTCGATACCCGGCTGTAGTCTGTCCTCTTGGTGTTTCAAAATTACGAGGCATTACAAGAGACAGTACAGTGGGGTAGGAAGAGGATGTGTATTACTGTTCCTGGCTCAGTTAATGTCACGGCAGATGTTTAGAATTTGTTTTCCAGCATGAATTTCAGAGCGCAGTTTCAAATTTCCTGAGGAGGCGCTTTGTATGTTGATGTTTTGATGGCGCTGTACCCAGAATTAGCTGTTTGCTCATGCCGGATTATTGATAGTCAACCTGTATTAGTGGTATGGTGAAGAGTGTGGAATTCTGGTTCTATGTGGTGTCAGTGTGGCTGATGCTGCTCCCCCAAAGGTTCGTCATAGAGGTGATGAATGACTCGATAAATAAGATGAAAAAGAACAGCTTGAAGGAATAATGGAAATGAATGAGTGAGTGAATGGAAGAGAGACGTGATCAATAGATAAATTAAATAGACAAACAGATGGAGAGTATATGATGCATGATAGGAATAAAGAGGTGCATGAATAGAGGACATTAATGGGATACTGTAAAAAGTTTGATATATGAGAAAAATAATAATAAGTAAAAGATAAGAAAAAATCACAACAAACTAGTATAGAAAAAATAATTCCGGTTATTCTTTTTTTCTGGAATGAGGCAAAAAATACAAACAAAACGGCTGATTTTTCAATAACAACAAAATTCATCATAACCCAAAAAATTTATAAATTAATTGGATCCAAACAGCCACAGCTAAATGTTGATATCCCTCACTCACACACACACACACAGATACATACATACATACACAGGTTACACCCCCACCCCCTTTGTGCTCCTCAGTCTGAAAACATGAAAACAATCTTTATCTTCATTAGAAAAAAAACTTAACAAGAGGATCTAGTATAGTGCAGCAGGATGTGTGTGTGTGTGTGTGTTTGTTTATGTGAGTGTATGTGCAAGTGATGACACACACACATACCTTGAGCCACCCACTGCTAGGCTTGACACACACACACACACACACACACACACACACACACACACACACACACACACACACACACACACACACACACACACACAAACAAACAAATACACACACACACATACACAAACAAACAAACAAACACACATACATACATACATACACAAACACACATGGCCGCTGTTTTAGGATTTCGTTCCGGCGAGTTTTTTTGCCTCTATCTCGTATATGAGAAGACGCCACATTTTGACGACGAACACTTCCGCTTCATCATCCAGCACCTGCAACACAGAGCCAATGTTACACCTCTAACACACACACACACAAGTAACACACACACACACACACACACACACGTACACACAAACACTCACCATCTGTACATCATTGAGTAGTGACTGAGGCTCTGACCCCACCAGGACCTTGGAGCAGATGAAATCCACCAGCGTGGGTTCAGGCTCACCGATGTACTCAATGATCTTCTTGTTGATCCACGGCCTGATCCTCTTCTCCATTAACACCTGGCGAGGCAAAGGGACAGGTGAGACCAGGCGTGATGAAGGGGTTGGAGTGGATTGTCAATGGAGTTTTGCGAGTGTTTTATATTATCTATACTAACTTCTAGTTCTATATTTGTGTACTAATGCAAGACACACTATAACTAAGATACTACTTCTCTATCATTTACACTTAAAATGCTGTATGAAAATTAATCTCTACATTACAACCCAAATTTTACATCTACCTACTTATTACACTTAAATTACCTTAACCTTATCTTATCTCCCCTCACTGAGACTCCCCTTTCCCTTACTCTTCCCCTCACCCTCACCCCAGCAGGTCTTCCCCCCCACACTCACACTATCCACCAGGGAGGCGTCGATGGGGTAGGCAAACAGCTCCTCCTTACTGGTGGGGATCTTGTCAATCATACTCTTGATGTGTTTCCTCTTCTCCTCGCCTCCTCCCTTCTCCTTGCCGCCCTTGTCCTTACCTAACAGTGACAGGAGGAAGGATGGGGTCAGTTCTGTATCCTAGCAGTGTGACATCCTATCTTAATACTGTTAGGTACTGTTCAGAAAAATAACTGTGGGTTATAAGTTGTTAACTTATTAATCATCTGTAATGGTTGTAATTAGGTTATTAAGTTTCTCACAGGTGTGGTAAGGGAAGTTAATGTGAGACTGTTAGGTAGAGGTCTCAGTTTGGTCAATTCGGATGATAGAAGATTGAAGATAAATCAGCTACTGTTTGTGTATGATAATAACAGACGGATGGACAGACGGATTGGCACTAACAAAGGGTGCCTGGCATTACCTGGCTCGGTAGAATTTCTCAACAACTTGTGCAGCGGGTCTTCTCTCGCACTCAGAGTCCGTTCTACAGGAGGGAAGAGGAAGCAGAGAGGAAGGTTAGTTTTGATGTAGTAAGCCTTGGTAACTCACTCACAAACACACACACACACTAACTCACAAATACACACACACACACTAACTCACAAACACACACATACATATAGCAATAGAACAACATAAGATATCAGGATACATCTTGAAGGAGTTTAGACAAGAAATGGCTAAGCCAATATGATATAGTTCTCTGAAAACAGACAGGTAGATTAAATGACTGATTGCAATGAGCATCACCAACTGTTTTTGTCTCACCTGGGAGGGGTAACTTTTTCTTTTTGGCGGGCATGTCATCGTCATCTTGGTTGAACACGTCCTTCACATCCAGCTTCTTCCTCTTGGGCTGCTGCGGCGTAGTGTTCTCAGAGGACATGAAGCCGTCAGAGGAGGGAGGGAACCCATCTGAGGAAGGAAGGAAGAAAGATATGTGTGTGTGCGTGTGTTTGTTAGGTTAAGTATGATGTCACTCTTAGCTTAACTTAACAAACTGAAAGTGAAGCAATAATTTAAGTTTAACATTTATTATTAAACTTAATACTTCTAATCTTTCCTCATTTTTAAGCTTAAAAAAAAAAGCCTCACTCTAACCATATCTTCACATAATCTCACTAAGTTTAATATCACTAAGAAAATTTTACTCAGCTACTACCAATACTGTCTCGGAATACCATTTTTTTTTTTTTTTTACATTAAAAGTGTACTGGTCAAAGGCAAACAAAAATACATAAAAAAATAAATCCCGCTTGA
>JAXIVD010001913.1:0-47500 GCA_036785275.1 Cancer borealis | reverse complement strand
AAACCCTGGACTCACCCTAAAAATCCTGGACTCACCCTAAAAACCCTGGACTCACCCTAACAACACCGGCTTACCCTAAAAACCCTGGACTCACCCAAACAACCTTGACTCACCCTAACAAACCTAACTCACCCTAACAAGTGGAAGGTATATAACTCTCCCAACAGTAACTCATCCCTAACCTAAACCCAATTACTGTTAATAAAAAGTTGTACAAAATTTGTGTACAACTGGCAAACACTAAAAAATAAATAAATAAATAAATAATAAAAAGGTACATTCAACATTTGTTTTAATCCTACTTATCCTTCCAAAACACTACAGGTATAGGATCCAATCCTCTATCACCCTACACAGGACTTAATTAACGTTCAACGCCACACAACACTTATTACAACGATGAACTAAAACAGATCAAAATGAAACGGACACAAAATGCTTCCAACCGCCCACAAACACTGTCTAGTCCCTACCCCCCCACACCCTGCCACTACCCCTACCACACCCTGTTACTACCTACACCCTAAGCATCACCCTTCACACCAACAACTAAACCAAAACTATACTGGAATTTGGTGGTGAGAGAAAAACAACTTATTTCTTTAAAAGTTTTCACTACCGTCTTCATCAGAGAGAAAGAAGAAGGTAGTTAAGACCCTCAAGAAATCCCGCTTCTTTTCCCTCGTCACCAAACAAATTCCAGTGAGTGACTCGTGTTCCTGATACAAAAACTCTCAGTCAATTCAACACAACACAACACTAAGAACTTCAGACACACAAACCAACACTAACACCTTAACCAAACACTAACCTTAACTACACCTACACTATTCAGGAGCCACAGCACAACCTAACCTAACCTATCACTCCGGCAACGCAGCCTCATAACCCTCCCCACCCCTTGCCCCAGCCCGCCCACCCACCCACACTGCAGCTCCTAACCACAAACAAGATGCTACCGCTGTCATCAGGGACTTGCCTTGTTCTCTAGGACGAAAGGTTCAACGGCGAGCGATGACAGGTAGGACAAGGCAAGCCTAGCCCGGGGATGTGGGGAGAAGGGGGGAGGGGAACGGGAGGACAGTAATGCTCACGTCCACACCCGATCCCCCCCAACAGTTGCACTTCCGCGACACTTTCTGTTGGGAAGTTCCACCCGTGACAGTACCGGACCGCACCCAGGAGCTGTGGCCTGGCCGATACCCTGCCTTTGACGCACCCTTGACACCCCTACCCACCCGCTGCGGCACAAGAGGAGAGGGAGGGAGTAGCTGTAGCTGCCTCACACTATTACATCACCCTGGCTATGCAACACCTCCAGCAGCCTTAATACACCCTAGTGATGCGTCTCATTCTGACACCTTCCTTTGCTTCCTCTCGTGTGGTTCTGTTTGTTCGTTCGCTCTATTTACACTTCATACAAATTTTTTCTTCTTCTATGACTTAGTGAACTAACCTAACCTAATGTTGTAGAGATGTTTGTTAGTTCATCTTTTCACCCTAAACATACACTAAATGTAAATAAAAGGTGCCGTTCAAGTAGTTCGTTCTCGTGTTTGTTTGGAATATCACAACAAAGTGACACAAACACCGATACCTGCTACACCTACATCCTTCCTTCACCTTCCCTACCTTCACTCTACCTCAAACAAACACTGCACCTAAAGAGTACACATCTACAATCTGGAAAAAGAATTACTTCAAACTATACAACATTGGTGCCACAAACAGAAACAACAACTTCATAATACTTCAAATAAAAATGATTAATCAATAACAATGACTGAATAAATCCATGACAAGCAAACACACACCCACAACATGACCAAAACTTTAAACTAACCACAAACATTACAACAAAACCCACAACTAACCTTGCATTTCTACCCCACCACAACTATCAATCTGACATAGCCTCTTTTTCCCCTTAATAACTAACAAAACAAACCCAACCTATCACACCAATCATCAAAACAAACCCCTTGCTTCCCATCTCCACCCCACACCTCAAGACAAGCTACTCTCCCTTCCCTCCTCTCAAGACCAACACAACACAATACCCGTCACCCCATCACCCGAAGCATCACAGGTGTTTGGTTAAGGTGGCACATGGGCAGCACTATCTCCTGGGTGATCCGCACAGCTCTCCTACCCCCACCCTACACTGGCACACACACAGTCACAACGGGGCCCCAACCAGGTGGCAGTGACACAAGGCGGGGTGCGGGGCAGTAGGACGACAGCCCCGCCTGCGTCCGGGGCCCCACCACACACTCAGGGCTGGAAGGGGACTGGGGGGACACCTCCTTCTCACCTTTACACAACACACTAATGACTTGATTCACCTCCACTCTTAAAGCAATGACAGGTGTTGATGGGATGTGGTACTCATTCACTTGGTATTTGTATTCTTAGTTCAAAGGTGGTTTTATATAATTTTTTGGTCATGGTAATCTATTTCTTTGATGTGATGATGTTTATATATTCATCAAAGTAAACTGTTGTATGAATGATGATGTATTTAGTTTTATGGCAGCAGTGACACTTGATATTGTATTAACTTGGCGTGTGGAAGGCTGGCTGTCTTGCTTGCATTGTATTTAGTATACATAGACGTTATTCCTAATACTCCAGCCTAGGTTGTCTTTTCAACACATTACCATAGGATTTGACCTTCATACAACTTCAAATCAATCCTATCCTTTCTGGCTTGGTACATTGACAAGAACTGGATTATTTATATCAATGATCAGTCTAGTGAGACATCAACACCTGCCTCCTCCTAGCCTCCTTGACACACACTTTCAAGGGAATATGAAGTTACTTCAAAACATAAGTGTGTATGACACCATTACTTATGCAATGCCACAACAGATTTGCCTTTCCTCTCTCTCTCCCTTCTGGTCTGTCTCAAAGAAGGTGAACAACAAGATGTAACAACAAAAATGAGGTGATTATGAGTGAGTTGAGGTGAGGTGAGGTGGTGGGCCAGTCCCCTGGCAGCCTAAACAGCATCATCTCTCACTCCATCTGACTCAGGTAAAGTTGACCTCAAGGCAACAACATGCTTAGGCTGAGAGGCAACACAGGTCAAAGTGGTCCCCCTCCACAAGGTGAAGCAAGTGTGTGGAGCCCCTGGACCAAGGACACCTGGCAGCACACTTACCTGGATGTGGCCCGGGTGGCCCTGTCTTCCCCCCTCCCTTCCCCCCACACATAGCACCGGAGGAGTGGCTCAACGGGGCTCACAAAAAAGGGTGTGTTGGGCTGTGTGGTGAGCGTGCTCTGTCCCTTGCCTTGACCTATTTGTTTGTTTGTTGTGTTGGCTCCACACCTCACACGATGGATTATTATCAACCGCAGACAACACTTTCTACCCCAACGCCATGGCTTTGATGCAATGATGACTAACAACACTGCAAGGTGAAGGAGTTTAGTTTGATTGTGTGCGTGTTGTGTTGAGCAATGACAACCTTTGAACACTCTCCTTGAGCCACTGATGAACACCAACATTGCACTTCCTCTCATCTTCAAGGCCAACAGATGCACTAAATGGTTGTCAACATTCATCATTAACAACTCCTCTCTACAAGGTTTGACTGATCTATTTATACTTAACACTTACGAATGATACTAAAACAAAGATTAAAAAAACCCTACAAAACCATGACATGAATCCCTCATATCCGTACACTGTATTAAGCACGTGACAAACATTTACTAACATAACTTCAACCAACAACCTATCATGATCTCCCAGCCACTACCAGCATCACCTTCCTCCACACACCAAGGGCACACTAAGGGCACTGACACCTCACGCCCAACCCCACACCTTTAACAAGTACCAATGACCCTCCACACCCTCGCTGAGCCACACCTCCGCGCACTCAAATGACCAAGTTCCTATGCTCACAATATTTGCTTCACTCAATCCATCACTCATCATGCCAAGTCATGCCGGACCAAAGATGCCGCTTAAGTACCGTGTAAGAGGCATTTTTTCTGGCCTGACTTGCAAGAGGATGCAGGGAGAGGCAGGAAGGAGTGAGTGTCTTAATAGGAGACTTGTGTGTGGAGCATGTTAGATATCCTTCCTACTGTATATCCAAACACACTAATGCATCTCTCTCTATCTGTGTGTGTGTGTGTGTGTGTGTGTGTGTGTGTGTGTGTGTGTGTGTGTGTGTGTGTGTGTGTGTGTGTGGCCAGTCAGGGTATAACACAAGCAACACAAACAGGAGCCAAGTCAACCAACACTAAGGACTTGGAAACACTCGGAACATTGAGGAACTAAATGACGTGTGTATTCAGTGCAAAGAAAGTCTATGATATATATATATATATATATATATATATATATATATATATATATATATATATATATATATATATATATATAAAAGAATGCTTGTGCTGCAACGTGTTAACAATATATCATTAGAAGGATGGAAAATAAGCTTTAGGATCATGATAATATAAATAATAATAATAATGATAATAATGTGAAGCCAGTTAGTTAGTTTATAATGATTGTCTTGTTACCTGGTTGTTCGGATCTGTATTGCAAGTCATTTAAGATATCAAGAAATAATATAGGGGCCGGTCGGTGTATGGGGTTGTATAAGGTAACAAGGGAACTGAACACCTTCGCACTAAATATAGAACACAATAATAATAATAATAATAATAATAATGATATTGGTGTAGGCCAGACAGTCAGGAGAGGTGCATTAGTGTGCTAAATGGCTACTTAAAATTATATATATAACAAAAATAACATATTATTCCATTAATCTACTAATAAATAACCACATACATGATTAGGAGGAGGAGGCAGAGGAGGAGGAGGAGGAGGAGGAGGAGGCATTCTAATTTGCAAAGTCCAATCTATAGTTGAATAGCCATGTTTAATTAATCTCCAAACCAAAGTGTTGGGTCAGGGTTGTATGTACTACTACCTCTTAGGAAACCATGTCTCAACGCTGTCTTAATATTTACCAGTATAAATGTTTTTTTTTTTTTTACTTTGACTTGATAAATAGCACTGCAGTGTCTATATCAACCAAGCTTCTTACTGTACAAAGGTTTATAGAAGAAAGAAGCAGCGGTGTTCTAAGTGAGTTTGCATGATGGGGAATGATGTGTTTAGTTAGCATTACTATCAAATCTGTGAACCCATTGTATAACACAGTCTTTATATACACCAACACAGGACAGGACACCACCACTTACAGAGTCAACTGTAACCTTGTATACAAAACAACCCATGATTACAGACCCTGCAATGAAGGTAGTGTGTGTGCAAGCCAACCCTTACCCCCCAACCCCCTTGACTAAGCCTCCAGCTGTAGGGTTTAAGAGCGTGGTGGGCAGGACACAGGACACAGTAGTAGGTAGAAGGACAAGGTGGAAGGCAGGTAATGGGAGAGATGGGATAGCAAAGTGATCACCACAAATTGAACATAACTTCTGGGTACAGTCACCCTCAGAAGTAAAACAAATAATAATAAACAATATAGAAAAAACAAATAAATAAAATAATACAAATATATATATATATATATATATATATATATATATATATATATATATATATATATATTATATATATATATATATATATATATATATATATATATATATATATATATATATATATATATATATATATATATATATATATATATATATATATATATATATATATATATATATATATATATATATATATATATATATATATATATATATATATATATATATATATATATATATATATATATATATATTATATATATATATATATATATATATATATATATATATATATATATATATATATATATATATATATATCCAGCTGCCCCTCAAAGTCAAATGAGTGAATGAAATGAGTGACTCAAAAATGTATAATACAAATATAGGCAGAAGGAATATAAACAGGTGAATATATATATATATATATATATATATATATATATATATATATATATATATATATATATATATATATATATATATATATATGAAGAAAAACAAAGGTATATAAATATATAGATATATGAATATGAATATAATATCTTTGGAACAATACTTGTATTATCTTTTGTTGTTGTTGTAGTTTTATATATATATAATAATGGTCTCTGTTACAAACTAAAGTGCTTCATTAGATTCTGTACTCACCGTTGCTGCCACAAAAATACAAGACACAGATGACGTCAGGCCGCGTGTGAACTCTTATGATTTGCCTATGTTTGAAAATGACACATTATGTTCGTATCTTCGCACTCGGAAAAACACGAGGTTAGCAATTGCACATAAACGGCTAAAAGAATCACTCACTCACTCTCTCTCTTTCTCACTATCCTTTTTGTTTATAATCACCTATAAAGATTCTCTCTCTCTCTCTCTCTCTCTCTCTCAAACAATCTCATATTTGAATAAAGGTTCTCTCTCTCTCTAGCAAGCTCATATACTAGTTGACTATAGGTTCTCTCTCTCTCTCTCTCTCTCTCTCTCTCTCTCTCTTTCTCTCTCTCTCTCTCTCTCTCTCTCTCTCTCCTACTTGTTGCCTAAACTCATTTTGACTGACTCAAAACAAATGCACAAAACCTTTTTAATCCTCAAAATCACCACAAAAGAAGTTTATCCCTAGAACCTAAAACATCCTGAAGAGCAAAGAGTTTTTAAAAGTTGGCAAATAATAATGATAAAATAATAATAATAATAATAAATACATAGGCCTATTTAATGAGCACACACACAGATAATAATGTATGGGTGGGGAGGGAGAATAATTTTTTTTTTAGGTTCCTCAAGAGAAGAGTTAGGAATTGTTAATTGTTTATAAAAAAGGGGGATGTAAGGGGTAACCTGCCTAAGCCTAGTCTGGAGACATCTATTAAATTCTTTATATATAGATAAAATTATAACTTACAACAACCTTCATTGATACACAAATACATATATAGAATAATATATAATATATTTATATATATTTTTTATAATTAAGTAATTGTTAGTGTGTATGTGTATATATAGTTGTAAAAACAATAAAAATGTAATGAAATAATCCCCTTGAACTAGGTAATTACACAGCGTATAGTGGTGCCAGGGTTAACAAGGGAGTGCCGCCCCTCTCACCAAGCAGCTGCCGTGACCCAGGGTCAAACTCACAACCTTGAGGTCAGGAGCCCAACCCTGCACCACACACCAACCCGGACCCCTGATGGAGTTGTAACACACACAGGAAGGGCAGGAGTTAGGCTCAAGCCATCCTCACTCCAGTCATTTTAAAGTTGAAGACACTCGGCTCTCACTAGCATTCCAGGTAAGTAGCAACAACACTGTATATCACATTGACACCTTTCAAACATCCGGAAAACCTTTACATTGCACCCATTGATATCCTGTGTAATGTTTGATGTGTTTCTAGGTGTGAGCTGAACACACAATGGCTGTCTTTTCAAGGGTAGGTTTTATCAATGGTATTATTTGATCATGCCTACTGTTCAAAGTCACCTTACATCTTGTCACCATACTATATAGTGCTCATTAAATATTCTTCAAACGTTTGTCAAGTGATTAGTTGTGCTGTAAAATGTGTGTATGTATGTGTGTGTGTGTGTGTGTGCTGAGGTCAGTTGGACTTTGGACAGAAGACGGGTGGCATTGAGCATGTGGCAGCAATATTTACTACTATGATTTACTTACTCAATACCAATAATGCAGTGTAAATAAAAATAATATACACATCAATATATAACATAAAAATATCCCTTCAGTTAAAGCAAGTTACTTTCCCATCATCATATCAAAAGGTTTCCCTAAATTCATTATATTTCTTTCATCTTGACAAGTTTATCTCTTTAATTTTATTATGTCACCCCATCACTGCTCCCCTTCAAGTCCCCCATCACTACTCCCCTTCAAGTCCCCCATCACTACTCCCCTTCAAGTCCCCCATCAATGCTCCCCTGCAGAATACCACCCGTCTCCCGCCCCTGCCAGTGCCCCCAGGTAGCGGGTGAGTGGCCTGGGTGCCGCACTGCCCTACCTTCATTTGTTCCCGGAATTGGGTGATCTCTCGGGTGATGAGCTCCTTCTTGCCCTCCTCCACGTCCTCCATGTCATCCAGATTCTGTGGGTGAAGCAGAGTGGTGCCGGGTGAGGATGGGTGAGGAGGGTGACTGGTAATGTTAATGGTGAAAGTAGTAGTGGTAATAGTAATAATAATAGTAATGTTTTATGGTATAGCAGAGCCGTTTCCTTCAGTTCAGGTGTTCTAAGACATACATATAATAACACATACACTCACACATACACACATACATACATACACACACACACACACGCCCACCGTGGTAGTAGGTATGTTGGCAATATCAGCACCACTGGACAGCGCCACAAGCTTCTCCTGCACCTTGGACATGCGTTTCTCCCTCATGTCGTTCTTGTTGGGGGGCGGCACGTAATTCATAATCTCCTTCTTGTGGTCAGAGAGGATTTCATTGATCCTCCTGAGTGCTGCTGCATCCTCCTGCCTCATGTCCTCATCTAGGTAGTCCTCCCCCTCCTCCACCTCATCCTGAAGAGGGGAGGCATCACCGTTCTGTTTGGACTTCTTCCTCTTCTCTGCGATGGAGGAAGGGAGGGAAGGAGGGAGGTTTATTCCATTGTGTTCTTGTTTTAGGGATTGACTGATGAATTGAGGGAGGTGTGCGTTTACCTTCCCTGGGTGTGGTGTTGTGTTGTGTGGTGTGGTGTGGTGTGGTGATTGTGTTGTGTTGTGTTGTCTCATCTCACCTTTGTAGTCATCGAGCACTTCTTTGGTCTTGGCGTCGGCCTTCACCACCAGCTTCTTCTCGGCAATCTCATAGTCGTGCAGCAGGCGGATGGCTCGGAGGGCTGCGTCAGGGTTGCCGAACTCACAGAACCCGAACGCTGGGGGTGACGAGAAGAGGGGTGTTAGGGATGCAGGGGTGAGGAGAAAAGGGTTCTAGGGGTGCAGGGGTGAGGAGGGGAGAACGGGAGAGGTATTAAAGATGCATAAACTGACTTTACTTGAACTGAGAGGAAGAAGAGTGAAAAATGTGTGAAAGTGTAAGTGTATGTGAGTGTCCAAGGAGGAGAGGAAGGCCAGTTGTAAGATGAAAGGATAGGGTGAAGGAGTACATGCATGAAAGAGACTATAGAATAATAATAAAAGAAATAAAAGAAAGGATAGAAGAAGATCTGTAGAAAAGAATCTCTCTCTTTTTCTCCCACACACACACACACACACCTTGCAGTTTCCCTGAGGCCCCTTGCACCCTCTTCCACGAGTGCACATTGCCACAGGTGTTGAGTATGTGTCGCACCATCACATCAGGTGCCTTCTCTGTGATGTTACCCACAAACACTGTCACCGCAGGACCTGATGACTCCAGCCTCTTGGAGTAGCTGGGTGGCTTCATCCCGTGGCTGGTCTGGGTGTTTGGCCCCTGCGGAGGCTTGGGTAGGGGGCCGGAGTTGTTGTCTGTGGGGGTGCGGAGGGGGGGCCTGTTGCTGGTCGGGGTGGGGATCTGCGAGATGGGCTGCAGGGTGAACGGAAGGGAGGGAGGGAAGGTGAGTGTGGAGGCAGTGTGGAGGTACAGGAATTAATCAATGACTCAAAATAACAACAACAACAACAACAACAACAACAATAATAATAATGATAATGATAATAATGCAGCTCCCATCTCACCTGTGATATGGGGATGCCCACTGCAGGAACTATATTTGCTGAAACAAAAAACTGTATTAATTCCAGTTCAAAAACTAATACCATGAACGAACTTACTCTTATAACCATGACAATACACTGAACAACACACACACACACACACACACACCCGCACCCCTACACAGTATACGCACAGCTGAGGGTGAAGGGCGCCCCCATCATGGTGGAGAGTGGTACCCCAGGCATGAGAGGGGGGCGGGAGGGGAAGGCCATGGCTCCACTTGTCCTTCCTGATCAAAACAAAACACACTCCATTAAAAAACATATAATAGATAAATAAAAAAATATATATGACACATATTATCTTATCTTATTATATATGCATTTGCGACGGAAATGAATGCCAAAATCGTTCGAAATGGATCAAAAGCTATACCTAGTGTGTTATTTTTATCCAGGTGCATTGTGGTGCAGTTGTTAAGTTTTACCGCATTATTTTGTAGCTGTTAAACTTGTGACACTTACTGGCCTGTAATTCCCTGAATGGCTCACTGACCTCCTGTCTTGTTAATAACTGTCACAGTCATCTTTCCTGTCGACTTATACTAATACCATCATAATAATAATAATAATACCATAATACTAATACTGGTAAAGATTCGTTTCCTTACCTTTATAATGCACTGCAAATTCAACCTCAGAAACTTGTACAGATCAGTTCACCAGTTATGCCGCTGAATTACAGAAAAACTGTTTGGTGTGATCTGAACAAGTATCTGAGGTTGAATTTGCAGTGCATTATAGAGGTAGGGAGATATCGAATGGGTCGTCTTACGAATCTTACTAGTCTTACGAATCTAGCCTAATACTAATAATACTAATACCTAATATTGACTCACTCTTATAAAAATAGGTAGTTATTTTCAATCCTATACAATTTTCTATTTGGAAATTAACTTATAAACAATACACACTTGTTTTAACTTACCAACTAAATAAATAATAATAATAATAATAAAATAATACCAAACAGTAGGTAAAGTGTTATTTCAAATCCAGTTTATCTATTTATTTATAGACTCTAGCCACACCACCACAACCACACATACACAACAAATCAATAAAAATAATAAAATAAAAATAATAAAATAAAAATAATAAGTAAGTAATTTTATCCACGTCAATACGCTTCCTCATGTCACACTTAAAATGACGTTCTATCTTTATCTACACCTCATATATCACGCCCCTCAGTGCACCTATACACCCCTGTACGCCCGCACACCCACGCCTCGCCAGGATACTCACGCTCGGCCGTAGTAAAGTGATAAAACAGTGTAATGGTCGTGGACGCACAGCAGAAAATGGCGTTCACTTGGACTTGGACTTGCGATTTAGACTAAGACTATTTTTGTATTATTTTTAGTTCATAGTTTTTCTTTACCTGTATTGATTTGTAAATGATGTAAGAAAAGTATGTTAACTTGTGAAAAATCTAGAGTTAAGGTGTGGTTATAGTATATATATTTTTATTTATTTATTCATTATAAAATCGCAATGGCTATACTCTCAGAGCCATTCATCTATCCACCTATACATCCACCCATAAGAACATAAGAAATGAGGAGACTGCAAGAGGCCAGTTAATGACCAACACGAGGCAGTTTCTTGTCCCCCACCCTTGGAATAATCCAATATTTAGCCATCCCACCTGTCATCCCTATCCATACTCTCATCCAACCGTCTTTTAAAGCTACCTATTGACTCAGCACTTACTACGTGTCTATCCAGCCTATTCCAATCATTCACGACTCTGTTAGTGAACCAATATCTACCTATGTCTGTCCTGAATCTAAGTTTTACTAGCTTGTACCCATTTTCACGTGTCCTATCCCAGCAAACATTGAAGTATTGGACCGATAATGGCAAACGGCGGGCTCAAGGAGGAACGTTGGGAAGACGGAAAACCAAGCGTTGTGCCGATTCCCATCCGTAATAACTTTCCTACATCGGTCCATTGGTGTTAAAGTGATATTGGGTCGATATTGAACTGTAACTTTTTACAACGCCGGAATGAGAATGGTAATCGAATTTCGGCCCGATGGGGTTATTCATGCATCAGTCCAGTCATCATTACAAGCCACTACATTTACTGCAGAATTAAGACAGAAGTGGTAAAATTATACTCCGTAACGATATTTTAGCCAATTCCGGGCCAATGCAGCATTCTACTGACTCCAATTCCGGGCCAATGCAGCATTCTACTGATTCCAATTTCGCCACTATAGAGCCTGCAGCTTGCAATATGATTAAGAAAGTATGAGCTAGTTTACCATTAGGATGTGTCATATAAAGGCTGTATATTTAAACAATAATCATATTATCAAATATATATTTCTTTTCATATAAAACTAATGTTTGGCAGCATTATCACAGTAAAAAAAATTACCATCTACATATGGTTGGAATATATATATATATATATATATATATATATATATATATATATATATATATATATATACGTATATATATATAATATATATACATATATATATATACACACACACACACACACACACACACACATATATATATATATATATATATATATATATATATATATATATATATATATATATATATATATATATATATATATATATACGTATATATATAATATATATACATATATACATATATATATATATATATATATATATATATATATATATATATATACATACACACACACACACACACACACACACACACACACACACACACACACACACACACACACACACACACACACACACATACACACACACATATATATATATATATATATATATATATATATATATATATATATATATATATACAGTGGTACCTCTTGATTCGAACATAATTAGTTTTTTTTTTCCTGCTGTTCGAATTGAGAAAATTCGAATTAGGAAACAATTTTTACCATTGAAATTAATGTAAAAACAATTAATCCGTTCCAGTTTATTTTAAATAAATAGTTGTCTTTCATTTATCCAAACTAAAAGTAATTGTTCAACTTTTTCTAAAATTTGAGGCCTTTTATTTGATTTACCAAACACTCCTTTGGCCACATCAGCAGCCTTTATTGTCTCTTTGTGCTTCAAAAATGTGCAGATCGTAGACTTGGCTATCCCGTACTGTGAGGCCAGGTCAGAAACACGAACCCCTCTCTCATGTTTTTCTATTATTTCCTTCTTCATTTCTATACTATAGCGCGTCAGCTTCCTTCCACCACTTGCACTGTCACTTTTCACTTTCTTGGGAGCCATTTCAAGAAAATATGCAAAAATATCAAGCACAACAGAGAGAGAGGTGTTCACAGCGGAGAAGTGCAAGCGAGACTGGCCGATTGGCGGGAAGGCGGCGTCGGCCGCCGCGTGTGTTTGTGTTCGGATTGCAGGACCGCGTTCGGATTGGAGGACAAAAAATGTTCGCCAAATATATTCGGATTGGGAAGTGTTCGAATCAAGAGGTACCACTGTATATAGAGGTGTGTATATATATATATATATATATATATATATATATATATATATATATATATATATATATATATATATATATATATATATATATATATAGCTATATATATATATATATATATATATATATATATATATATATATATATATATATATATAGCTATATATACATATATATATATATATATATATATATATATATATATATATATATATATATATATATATATATATATAATCCGAAAGTCTTGTCACCCCTACATATTGTTTTAACTGCCTGTCTTGTCACCCTCTACCAAAAAGTAATGAGAACAATAGAAGAACAAGTAATACAGTAATACAAAGCACATGTAGTACTACTGGATTGGATTCAGTTTATTAACTTTCATTGATGCTGTCACACATCGAGGTCTCTATGAACACCATTTTCGTGGCACAAAATGATGCGGCGCCATGTCCCGTGTGATATTTTATGAGGTTGTGCTATAGTGATTGTTGCAAAGACTGCTTGAACAGCGTCCTTCAACTGTTGTGTATTCTGGTATTCTGTGGATTGGCCTCCGAGTAGTCCAGCAGATCCTACGTCTTGCGATAACGCTCTGTGGGGTATTATCAAGCAGAGAGCTTCACATGAACGATATAAGAAAATATGTCTTAATGATAACAGTAAAACATAACTCATATATATAGAGTATTCTTTTCATTTTACGTTTCTTCCCAAAACTCTAGCAACCCCAAGATCAAAACTTTGTTTCCAAACCCAAGTCCAAGTTCTAGGCGGGCCGTGATTGGTCAGTTTGATTCCACTCCGCCATTACAGACTCAAACTGGAATTCACAAGTTTGGGTGTGCTGAGTATTTCTTGTTTATTACGCTTTTGACTGAGTCCCTGCTTGGTTGTGTTAATATTTCGTGTGTATACTAGTGTGTGTGAAGCCTTCGAGCACCATGATGAGCAGTCCATTACCCGTGAGGAAGAAGGGGAAGGGAAACAGCAGTCAAAACATTAAAGTATTCGTAAGATGCAGGTAAGGACGAGTGGTTAGAAGTAGGTTTATTTATTTATCTATTTATCATTCATTTATATACTTGACTTGACTTATAATGTAGTTTTAATTAAGTGTGTATGTTAAGTTTTAAGTAATGTTAAGTAGTAGTTGAGTAGTAATTAGTAGCAAGATGTCACATTATTATTATATTGTTTTTAAAAAGTATGTGTTATTGAGTTTTTAAGGGTAATTCTGGATAATAAGTCCGCCACCACGATTCCCCACCAACCCCCCCTATCCCTTCAAACAAGCTTGGGGGATCCTGGGGAATCGGGGTTTTTTGGGGGGGATGAAAAATAAGCGAAATATGGGCCTTCAAAAAGCAAAGAAAATTTCGAAATTCCCTAACCTAACCTAACCTAATCTAACCTGAACCTAACCATAACCATAACTTAACCTAACCTAATCTAGCCTGGGGGGCTGCGCCCCCCTGGACCCCCCCACTAGGACATTAACCCAACCTAGTCTAACCTAGCAGAAGGGGCTGCGCCCCCCCTGGAACCCCCGCTAGGACATTAACCCAACCTAACAAAGGACCTCCAAAATTATATCATTATGACTTACCGGTGTGGTGTGGTTATTGTTAAGGCGATGGAGGTGGGTAGAGCTAAGCGTATATCTAGTTTTAAGTTATTTCACAGCCAGTAACCAGTGATAAGTACTAAGATAATTTTAAATGAGTTACGTTACCAAACACACACACACTCTCTCTCTCCTGTACACTTATTAAGGATACTTTTTAAATATGGTAAATGATAATTGTTACAAAGTGCTTAGAGATACGGCAGCCGTACCGTGTTGTCATCCGCTATTCCTACGGCCTGTGCCTTATTATTTACCTGGTAAAATATCTTTCAAGTTATGTTAGGCTGATTATGTTATGTCATGTACGGTTTGGTTCGGTTATATAAGCTTTCTACCCAAAAGTTAGGCAACTGCCGTATCTATAAGGAAGCACTATGAGGATACGGCACTCGTTAAGTTATGGTTTGGTTAGGTTATATAAACTTTTTATATTCTATTACCCAAAAGTTAAGCGCGTCAGCTGCTGTACCTGTAAGCACTGCCTTATTGTTAAAAGTATATAATGTCATGTCACTTATAATAATTATGTTCGTGTGTTACTTACTTACTTAATGGAGTGTGAATAGACTGTAGTATATTTATAAAGAACACTTATATTATCTACTTACACACTACCTTTTCATCTTTACTATAATTATTTTGATTATTTATATATAATTATTTAAGCCTTTCTCTATAATTTTGGAGCTCAATGTAATTATATTTATTTTAATATTTATGTATAATTCTTTAAGCGTTTCTCTATAATCTTAATGCTCAATGTAATTATATTTATTTTTATTACATTTATAGAATCCTTCCAATCTTTCCCTATAAATCTATTGTAAAGTTTATTCAGGTTCTTCTTTTTGAGTAATTCTATCCTTTCTATTTCCTATCGAGTCTAATTCTATCTTTTTGAGTCTAATTCTATCCTCTTCATGTTCCTTATCATCAAATCTTTCTTCTTTCTTTCTCCCTTTAACACCCTTTATCACCTCACTTCCCTCTTCCTCTTCCTCTTTCTCCTTTCTTTACCGTATCTCCTTTATTATTATCTCCTTTATCTTATCACCTTCCCCCCCACCCAGACCCATGAACTCTATGGAGAAGGCTGGCAAGAGTTACAACATCGTGGGCGTACAGAATGAGCGTGAGGTTGTGGTGAAGGAGAGACCCACTGATAAGTTTGCCAAGACCTTCTATTTTGATAATGTATTCGGACCAGACTCAAAGCAGGTGTGTGTGTCTATGTGTGTGTATGTATGTATGTGTGTTAAGAAAAAGGTAGATTTAGTAAAGAAATAGGCAGAAATTGGTTTACAAATAGGGTGGTAGATGATTGGAACAGACTCAGTCATCATGTAGTTAGTGCAGAGACAATAGGGAATTTTAAATGAAGACTAGATGGCTTTATGGATGGGGATGACAGGTGGATGTAGGTAATAAAGGGGTATTGGAGTAACAGGACTAGACAGCTCCTCCTCCTCCTCCTCCTCCTTTAACTCCTCCCTTCCCCCAGGTTGATGTGTACAAGGCAGTGGCCAAGAACTCTGTGGAGGAAGTGCTTAATGGGTTCAACTGCACCATCTTCGCCTACGGACAGACCGGCACCGGGAAGACCTTTACTATGGAGGGGGAACGTGCCAGCAACACCACCACCTGGGAGGAGGTACGCACACACACACACACACACACACACACACACACACACACACACACACACACACACACACACACACACACACACACACACACACATTCATAGTAGAAACAGTGGTCTAAGATTGGATAACTTTGAAAGATGGGAAAAAAAAGAATTGTGCATGTATAACTTTTATTATTAGAATATTACTTCCATGAAAATTTAATACTATAATTGATTTTATTGTTTTTGTTCATGTTCATCTTTTTTTTTTTTTTTTTTTTTTTTGTGTTCTTCATCTTCTTGTTCTCCTCCTCCCTCCTCCCCCCCCCCCCTTAGGACCCGCTGGCCGGCATCATCCCCCGCTGCGTCAACCACCTGTTTGACGAGCTCAGGATGCAGAAGGTGGAGTTTACAATGAGAGTGTCCTTCCTTGAACTGTATAATGAAGAGCTGTTTGACCTGCTCTCTGCCCATGATGATATGTCAAAACTCAGGTGGGTGGGTGTGTGAAGGGTGTGTGGGTGTGGGTGGAGGAAGGTTATGTTTGTTTAGTTTTTCATGTCATTTATGTATTTACTTTTTATTTTTTTATTTGATTTGATTAGATGTTTTTTTTTTTTTCGTGGTCAATATCATCCCATTCTTCATTGTAATTGTATTTTTCTTGCTTTTATACTAATACAATGAGCCTAAGTTTGTGCATTACCCTTATTAGGCCTACCAGATGCTGCAATGATACTTCCAATACCTCTAACACCTTCCCAGAAAATGAGGCAAAAAGTCATGTATTTGGAAAAAGGATACAGGTTCATTTTAGTGCAAATATACATCATACAATAGTAGTAATCCTCCTCCTCCTTCAGGTTGTATGAGGACTCCAGTAAGAAGGGTTCCTGCATCATACAGGGGCTGGAGGAGGTGTTAGTGAGATCCAAGAGTGATGTGTACAGCATCATGGAGAAAGGTTCCACTAAGAGGCAGACAGCGGCCACACTTATGAACGCACATTCCAGCCGCTCACACACTGTCTTCACCGTTACTTTGCACATGAAGGAAAACACAATGGATGGTGATGAGCTCTTGAAGGTGATGATGGTGATGGTGATGGTTGATTTAGGTATTTTTATTTATATGTGAATTTCTTTGCTGTCTGTTTTCTGTTTTATTTTTTTTATGTTCTGTGTATTTGGCTTTTTCTACTTTGTTTGTTTTGTGATGTTTCTGTTTTTTGTTATTGGTTTATTTCTTTTATTATTATTTTGTTTTGTTTACTTGTATCTTATCTTATTCTCATTGCCTATCTCTCTCTTTTTCATTCCTTTCTCACTCTTTCTCCATTGCCTTCCTCATTCCTCCCTTTCTTCTTCTTCCCTCCTTCCTTCCCTCCCATCACTCATACTTCATTACATTTCTCATTCTCATACCATTGCCTAACTTAATTTAACTTAACCTAACATTACTTAACCTAACCTAACCTAACCTAACATTACTTAACCTAACCTAACCTTACCTTACCTTACCTTACCTTACCTTACCTTACCTTACCCAACCTTACCCTTAGACTGGGAAGCTGCACCTGGTTGACCTGGCCGGCTCTGAGAACATAGGCCGGTCTGGAGCCGTGGACAAGAGGGCGAGGGAAGCCGGTAACATTAATATGTCCCTCCTCACTCTTGGACGTGTGATCACCTCATTGGTGGAGAAGGCCCCACACATACCCTACAGGTGAGGACGCACACACACACACACACACACACACACACACACACACACACACATACACATATGTACACACACGCATACGTACATGCTTATATATACACCGCACATACCCTATTGCTGAGGACGCACACACCCTATTGGTGAGGACGCACACACACACTCATCCTGTACTCCTTTACCCCAAACTAACACAGGGAGTCCAAGCTGACCCGCCTCCTGCAGGATGCGTTGGGAGGCCGCACCAAGACCTCTGTTATTGCCACCGTCTCCCCGGCCTCCATCAACCAGGAGGAGACACTGTCCACCCTCGAGTACGCACACAGAGCTAAGAACATTCAGAACAAACCAGAAGTCAACCAGAAACTCAACAAAAAGGAGCTCATTGGGGTGAGTGTGTGTGTGTGCGTGCGTGCGTGTGTTCTATGCTAGTATTGTATTGTTATTATTATTATGTGTTGTTTATGTAGACTAAGCAATGTAACAACCATGTATGTATAACTAGTATGTGTGTATAAGTTTATTTATATTTTGTGCTCCTATTACTATTATTATTATTATTATTATCATTATTATTATTATTATTATCATTATTATTATTATCATTATTTTGTGTTGTTTATGAAGACTGAGCAATATAACAGCTTTATATATACATGTCAAATGGTCAAATGAAAAAAAAATCTTTCCTACCCATCGCTAACACCTAAACACACCCACACCCACCCACACCACATCATTACCAAATCCAACACCCACCCACCCATCCCTTCCTTAACCCTCGGCCTTCCCTCCGCACCCTCAGGAGTACTCGCAGGAGATTGAGCGTTTGCGTCGGGACCTGATGGCCATGCGAGAGAAGAGCGGCGTGTACCTGGCCAATGAAAACTACCAGGAAATACTGTCCACCATGGAGGCCCAGGCACAGGAGATCACCGAGAAGATTGGGCACATCAGGACACTGGAGGGCGAGCTGGAGAAGAAGACGGTGTGTGTGTGTGTGTGTGTTTGTGTGTTTGTTTGAGTGTGTGTATGTGTGTGTGTGTGTGTGTTATTGCTTTCTATTCTCTCCCCTTGTTTTCCTTCTCAAAGTTCCCGGTAATTTTGTCTCTCCCTTCTCTACTCTTCATAGCCCCTTATTGCCTCCTTCCATCTTCCCTTCGCCTCACACACACACACACACACACGTAACAGTAACCTGACCTTCCCTCCCACTACAGGAATTGTTTACCGAGGTCACACAGCAGCTCCAAACAGCCTCACAGCAACTGGCGAACACACAGGAGAAGCTATCCAGTACCCGCACCACACTATCCTGCACACAGCGCCTCCTCCACACCACAGCGCAGGAGAGAGAGGAACAGCGGTAAGACAGACACACACACACGTACATGCACACAAATCTATATATATGTGTGTATGTATATCATCTCACGTTTCTTGGCCTAATGTGTTGTGTGCGTCTTTATTTAGGTTCCTGGTGTCCTCTCATACTAAGACTGAGGAGAAGCTGCTGAGTGAAGGCCAGTCCCTCATCAGTGCCGCCTCCTCTGCCTCCTCCGATGTGCACAAACTTCACGACAAACTGGACCGCAAAAGGTGAAATGACAGGAAAGATAGATGATCCCTCGCTTCCTTGTGTCATTCCTTCTTCCCTTATGTTCTTTTAAATGTATGGTTTCCTTTCTTGTTTTTGTCCTTCCTACCTTCCTTCCTCCCTTCTATTCTTCCTTCCTTCCTTCTATCCTTCCATCCTTCCATCCTTTCTCCCTTTTACCCTTCCTTCCTTCCTTCCTTCCACCCTTACCCTTACACACTCACTCTTTCCTTCAGGGACGTGGACTGCAAGAATACCGATGTGTTCCAGAATTTCCAGGGAACCTACACAGGCTTCCAGGAAACACTCAGACAAGGCTTGGTGTCCACTCTCACCAGACACACAGATGCACTCCAAACCGCAGCCACACGCAACTGTAAGATATCCTAATGTGTGTGTGTATGTGTGTGTGTTGCAGAAGAGGTGTGTATGTGTGGAATGACGTACACACACACACACACCTGGTTATTAATCTCATGCATATATACATACTAATATATGTAACAATTCACTTTCTCTAACCTAACTTAACCTGTCCTAACCTATCCTAATAAAACCGAATCTAACCTAAGCTGTCCTAACCTAATATATGTCACCATTTTGTGTGCAGGTGATGGTGTGCGTGAGTGTGTGCGTGTGGTGAGCAACACGAGCAGTGCACTCACCAGTCTGGGGGAGAAGCAGACGACCCTCACCACCACTGCTCTGGCCATGGTGAAGAAAATGGTGAGTTAGTGGAGGGGGGGGAGGGTGTTGAGGTGATGATACCTACACACACTTTTTTTTTTTTTTTTTTTTTTTCCCCTCTCTTTGTATCCTTTCTTTCTTACTTTTATTCTCTCACTCTCACTCTCACTCTACATCACCTTCCCCCCGCCAGATGAAGGTGTTATTGGATGGGGTGAAGGAGGCCCGGGAGGAGGTACAGACAGACTCAGCCCATCAAAGACAGCTGCTCCATGCCTTGCTCACCACAGAGAGTCAGATTCTGGACCAGCTGGCTACCTATATCTCAGCCACAACCATCTCTGTAGCCTCACTCCAAGCGGCTCTCCAGCAGAAGGTGTGTGTGTGTGTGTATGTCTCTGTGTCTGTGTGCGTTGAAAGGGATGTATGTAGGTGTAGTAGAAGCACTTTTGTTTTTATTCATAAGAGAAGACAAGATCAATTTACTTCCTCTCTTGTCTCATCCTCTTCCTCCTGTTTTATATATAAGAGAAGACAAGATAAATTAACTCATCTTACCCTTTGCTCCTCCTCCTCCTCCTCCTCCTCTTCCTGGTCTGGTGGTACAGCTGCGCCACATGGAGGACAGCTGTGGTGGTCTGGAGGAACACATCACCTCCTTCACCACACAGCTGCTGAAGGAGGTGGAGGCCCGGCACACCACACTCCTGCACCACGCTGACACCTGTGACGCCTCCCTCGCCTCACACCTCACCTCCACACACACTCAGGCACAGGTGGGCAGAGGCACGGGGTGGGGGGGAGAGGGGATGTTTTTTTTGGTTTAGCTAGTATATGTAATTTTTTGGTTGATATTGTTTTTGATTTATGTATATGTATTTTTATTTATATGTATTTGTAGATTTTTAAAAATTTGTGTATAATGATGAGTTTTTTTATTTTATTTTTTATTTATTTATTTATTTATTTTTTTATTTTTTTATGTATAATGATGTATTGATATTTCTACTTGCTTGTACTCTCTTATTGAGGGATCTTTTTTATTTATTTTTTTATTTCATCTGTTTTTATTCATATACATACTTATCTATTTACTTATTTATATACTGTAGCAACAAATTATCTAGTTACCAAGAAGATACAAATGACTGACTGATTGTGTGTGTGTGTGTGTGTGTGTGTTTCAGACTCTCACCACCAGCCTTGAGTCTTTGATGTCGTCCTTGAGCACCATGAAGGATCAGGTAGCAGAGTTCACAGCCTCCAGTCAGCATGAAGTGACAGCCACTCAGCACAGCCTCACCCTGCTGAAGGAGGAGGCCCAGCAGGGTACAGACAGGGTCACAGCCATCACGCGCCAGGGGAAGGACACCAACACAACCCTGCTTGCTCAGATACGCACACAAACCTCACAAATGTGCACACAGGTTGATGAGCGTGTTAGTGAGGTATGTATGTGTATGCGTGTATGTGTGTGTGTGTGTGTGTTTTTCTGTATTATTATTATTATTATTGTCATTTTTGAAGTGGTGTGGTGGAGGCTTCAAGAATACCAGGTCAAGTGTATTCCTTGAGGGTTGTATAAGGCAACACAAGGGACGGTGTGAGGGGTCTGGGAAGCCCCTCCTCTGTATACTCTGATATGAAAAGACAAGGCACAGCGGGAGGACAGGAAAGTAAAATCACCCTTAATGCTTTGTTTTGGCTACATATCTTGTAATGGGGAGATAGATATAGTTCAATAGATTATTTATGGATTCAAACAGCACAGCACCACCACAGCTGCACCACAGTAATGTCATCACCACACACCCTTCTCACCCCAACAGGTGGAGGGAGCCATGCAGCAAGTGGGTGAAAAGCGTTGTGAGGTTGAAACAAACTTACAACAGCATGTGGGTGAGGTGCAGCAGTCTCTGGACGCCTCCACAGCATCACAGGAGCATCGTGTACGCACCATGCAGGAAGGGGCCGCAGCACACCTCAAGGCTGTACAGGAGGAGATGGAGGTGTGTATGTGTGTGTATATCTGTGTGTTTTGAAGTCTCTAAAGTGTATGATTCTTTCTTGTTGGTGTTGTTATTGTGTGATTATTGGCACTGAATCCCAAACTCAACCTTTACACTACTACTTTGTTGTTCTGCTGTGCTTACATAGGCCAGTCAGACCACCATGGAGGAGGCACTGGCAGGACACAGCCACACCCTACACCAGCAGGCTGAGGGCATGGGCCAGGCACAGAGGCAGCTGGGGGAGGGGCTGGGAGGGGTGGAGACAGGACTGAGGGACTGGGGTGTGTCGCTGAACAACAGTATGCAGGCTCAGGCCGCCCTCGTTAGGGCACTCACTGAGAACATTGTGGAGGACACACCCACAGGTACTACTGAAGATGCTGTTGTTGTTATTATTATTATTATTGTTGTTATTACTATTATTATTGTTATTATTATTACTATTATTATTACCATTACTATTACTATTATTATTGTTGTTATTATCATTACTCTTATTATTATTGTTATTGTTGTTGTTATTATTATTGTTATTGTTTTTGTGATTATTATGATTAATAGAGAGGAAGCATTATTATTTATTCTGCAGCTTTTATTTAGTTTTCTTATGCTCTTATTTCCCTCCCCCTCCCCTTCCACCCTCCCCATCATATCACTTCCACCCCCCTCCCCCCCAGGCCAGACACCTGTGCGTCGTGAGTATGTGTACCCCACCCACCTGTCTGCCACCTCACCTGACGACCGGCTGCTGCAGAGGTTCCGAGGCAGCGCACCCTCCTCCCTCTACCCCTCCAGGATACCTCTGCCCAGCTTAGGGGATGACACAGAGGTGGGTAGGAGTAGGGGCAGCTCACTTTATCATAAGGAATAAGTTATTTATTTATTTATTTTTTTTTTCCTCCCCCCTTCATCTATCTTATCTATGTATGTCTTATTTCTCCTTAGTTTGAGTTCCTCCCAGAAACTTGGCTCTAACATAATTTTTCAGAGCATAGCAAAGACCTTTCCTGTCAACTTTATCCTATGTTGTTTTAATATTTTTTTTTTGTAATTGCAAATATTCTTTCCTAAATTCGTTCTTTGCCTCCTCTGTTTTCTGTTTGAGTTGAAGTGGTGTGTGATGGTGATGGTGGTTGGTGATGCTGATGGTGATGCTGGTTGGTTCTGGTTCTGGTTCTGGTTCCAAGGTCTCTCACTGTCTCATACTCTTTATTCCATCGTTTCTTTCTGTTACTGAGAGCAAACACCTGACTTTTTTCTGTTACTGAGAGCAAACACTTGACACTGGTGCTCACCCTGTCCACTACTTCACTCTTATATTTACTTTATTTTCTCCTGTTTCTCTCTTCCTGTGTTTTGTCTGGACTCACCTCTCTCTCTCTCTCTCAACTCACACTCCAGTACACATCTCCCTCTCTTGTCCCCTTTCAGGATGACCTTGGCGAGAGCACCTTGTCCTCCTCCTCGGACTCTCCTCACTTGACCTTGAATGAGGATGACTCAGGGACAGAGGTCACCACCATCAACAACAGGTCACACTCTGGCTCAGTCTCCTCCCTTAAGGTGAGTGTGTGTGTGTGTGTGTCTGTTTTGTTTTAAACTCTATTCTCTTTTATTTTCTTTTTCTTTCTCTTTCCCTCACCCCCTCACTCCCCTCCCCCCAAGTTCCTCCTCCTGGTGCAGCACTCACCCTGTCTGTGTTCACTCTTACAGGATCAAGGCTCAACACAGTTTGCCGTGCCTCGCAAACCCCTGCAGCGGGAGGACTCTGGAATCCCCCTCTCACGCTCCTCCTCCTCCTCCTCCATCACGGAAGGAAAGGTGAGTCAACGAGGAGGAAAGGTTAAAAAGGAAAGGAAAAAGGTGTAGCTATTTGTTGGTTTGATCATTAGAGGTTTTATATTTTGTGACAAAATATTGACTTCTTCTTCTACCACTACCAGGAAAACAATAAAGGCACCCGGCAAGGCAGCAGCAAGAAGAGGGAACTGAAGCAGCCGTCTGTGTTCAAGTCAACCAGTCTTGAGAAGCTTCCTGCCAACACACCAACCACCACCACCACCACCACCACCACAGCCTCTGAAGGGCGCACACGGAGGATACTGGGGTCACAGAACTGAGTGTGTGTGTGTTAATGTGTGTGTGTGTGTCTGTGTGTCTTATGTGTACTGTCCCATTACCTCCGTACACACGTATTCTTAAGTACATACACAAATATTTATCTCTTATTTGTTTCGCTTGAAAGGTATTTTTATTTGCTATTTTATGTGAGGAGTTTTATGGATCTGTAGTTTGAGAATATTTTGTACCCTGTGTTCTCATGTATAGTTTGTATGATTTGTGTCAATTTTAAGTATATTCTGCATGACAATGTTTTACTTGATGCAGGAAAGGGTGTGGGTGGCTCTGTGGTGGTCTGTGGGTTGGGCTCGTGACCTGAAGGTTGTGAGTTTGGTCCTGGGTCACGGCAGCTGCTTGGTGAGAGGGGCGGCACTCCCTCGTTAACCCTGGCACCACTATATACTGTGTAGTTAACTAGTTCATGTTCTTTTAATTTCCTTGATACAGGAGATAGAAAGAATATGTTGCAAAATAAGAAGATTAAGGCAAGTATTCAGAAGTATAATAATCACCTGGTATATATATGTTGAAGTTCTAATGTGCATAAGTATTAATAGTTTAGTGTGTGGTGGATGAATACTATGTTATGGTAGGATGGTTTGTATCTTTTTTACTAGTTTGGTAGTTGTTAGAGGGAGAAGGAAGGTAGGAGAGAGGACTGAAGTATAAACAAAGATGTAAGTGTCAACCATTCCATCGTGGTCACCACCTTGAGTTTGAGTACAAAGGGAAGGTGCAAGTGACGGCTTGGTTGGTTGAGTGTTGATCATTGATGCACACACTTCACGGTCATCACATTATTTTTTGATTCACATTTTTAAAGCAATTTCAAAAAAAAATTAGTTTTTATCTTTATTATTTCTTAGCTAGCCATATAGTACATAAACTTGATATTCTTGATGCATAATATAATAGACTTAAGATATTGTGCCGGGATGCAAAACAAAAGAGCATCAAACTGCTATTCTTTAAGGCTTCTTAATATTTTAATAAACACGTGTTTAATGTTGATGTATTTCTTCACACCTGTGTTAGCCTAAAGGTAAAACAACACCTGACACTTCCACACTCACCTCAACCTGCGGCCAAACCATCAATTAGGCAGGATCGATCACTTCAATTTATTAATTGATTGATTGATTTTATTTATTCGGTGTAGTAGTAGTAATTTAGGTAACAGAGATGTAAATAAGTATTGTATTTAAAGTAGATAAGTAGTAGTAATAGGCAGTGGCGGTCCTGGACACAGGCGGTATAGGCAGCCTCGTAGGGCGCCAGTTGTGGCTGTGGGGCGACACAGCATGGTCAGTCAGCTGTAATATGGCAATCAGTAACTTTTTATTAAGGTCTTAACAAGCAATGCTTACTAACAGACGCTGCCAAAAAGTGTCATAAAACTTAACAAATCCGCTGCTAGCACTGACAAGGCTTGGCAAACAATGTCAGGTAACAACGGTTTGGGTACTGAATGTAGCGAACATACACTGAGGGGGGGCGGGGGGCACCTTTGTATGTTCTCGCCCAGGGCGCCAGAAGTGCCAGGACCGCCACTGACTATAGTTGAATGTAAAAAGTACTTATAATAACTTTAAATCTGTTTTAATTCGGTAACAGTTCAAGATATGGAAACCAAATAACACCTATACATTAAATTGTGTAGAATTAGGATAGGTCATCTCTATGTATTTTTGTCATATGAGACCAGCATTAGCCAGTACAGTTAAATAATGGTTATTTCATTATTGTTATTAGGCAAGCAAGGGTGAAATACAGTTTGATATTATAGTAATCAGGAAAATAAGTCCAGATTCGTGTTCAGCATGACCGAAAACCTCATTGTACCAATTTACATGGGATTCGAAGGTGTGGAAATTTGCATGAAATTTTATAGGGTGCACCCTTAGAATTTTTTACATAAATCATATATTTTGAAATAACTCGAAATGTATTGGGTTTACGTAAAAAACGTATAGAATATAGAAGAAAGAACAGAAGACACTCGTTCTATTAAGCTATAGGAAATTTAAATTGGGAAGTAATTAAAGATGTAGCAGTGTAAAGTATTATGCAATCATATATTTCACATAATTTTAATTTTCTTCATAAGTATTAGAGTTATTGGAAAGATGATGACAACATGAAATAGACATTACCAAACTCCATAACTTTATATATGTGTAATTTTCCTGTAGGACTAATATTTATGTAGTAAAATGAGAAAAAACTCCTTCGACCTCAATTCTGGTGGAATTTACGGGCCACAAAATGGAAAATACGAAATATTATAGTAATGACAAATCTAATTCCAGATTCGTAATCAGCATGCCCGAGAACCCTTTGGTACCAATTTTCAGGAGTTGTGTTGTTATATTAACAAAAGCTTAACCTAACTAAAATACGTTTTTCCCACCCCTTGGCTGAAATCATGTTTTAATACACGTTTGAATTAAATTTTTTTTTTAAATCTACCATGAATAATCCACTAACAAGGTAGGATAAAGGAGAAGAAAATGACGTAAATAACTCCAATAAAGTATAATAATTTATGTATTGCGAACACCTCAAATGTAGCCACACATTACAATATCCAATACAAACACTTACAATCATTCATTTATTCATGTGGAATTTAGAGGAACTTATATCAATGTTTTCTTGGTAATGATATTATCATTATTATCATCATTATTGTTATCATCATTATTGTTATTATCATTATTATTATCATTATTGTTATTATTATTGTTATTATCATTATTGTTATCATTATTGTTATCATCATTATTGTTATCATCATTATTGTTATCATTATCATACTACATAATCATCTGTGTTTGTTATTTTCCTGTTACTCATTATACTCAGTACAGGTTACAGGAGGCTGCAACACACTGGGGACGGAGTGGTAGTGAGAACGTGCGTCTAATCAATCATCCAAAGGGTATCCGACGAAGGCCCTGAAAGACTGGTGTGTGGAAGTCGAGGAGCCACAGTGAGGGAAGCCGTTAGGTGGGGGAGGGAGTGAGGCTTGGCTGCCCACGTGAAACACCATTGCCATACCCATCTCAACGTGGAAGGTGAGGTGACAGTGGAACAACCAGTAACCTATGAGAGAGAGAGAGAGAAAGAGAGAGAATCTTATTATAATTGCACCTAAAGAATGTAATTTGAAGTATTTTTTTGTGTTCGTTAATGTTTATATGAAAAATAGAAAAAAAAGAGGGAGATCGAGACAGTACGGTTTAAACATAAGGGAATTGGCTTCCTATATATAGAGTACAGTCACTTTATCAACACTATCCTCTCATCTTAGAAGGAATTTAAATTATCCTGTAAATAAAAATGAAGAACAAGAAGACCAGACGGTGTGACGCAAAATTTATGGTTACGAAAAGAGGAAGAGGACGAGAAGGAAGAGGAGGAGGAGGAGGAGGATTAGTGTTAGTCTCTCACCGGGATTCGAAGCCACAAAACGTACGACAGTGTAACCTCCACTTGGTACGGTAACAGTGTCCTTGGTAGGGGGTTGGTCAAAGTTACGGTGAATCAGTCCCGAAGCATCGAGTTCCTGAACCTGACGAAGAAGATTGATTAAAGAGAGAGAGAGAGAGAGAGAGAGAGAGAGGTAACGTAATTAGAATATAAGGAGTGAGAAATGGGATAGAAGAAAGAAAGAGCAGATAAAGCGGTAAAATTGATAAATGAATGAGTGGATGAAAGAAGTTTGAAAGGAAAGTTATTAATGAAGAAACAGCAATCCTAAAAAAAAATAAAATACATACATAAGAAAATTGAACCTAACCAATTCGAAAAAAAAAAAAAAAAAATCACCTATGTAGCTTCTGCGATGTCACATAAATGAGTCAAATTTATATATACATTTTTTTTCTTCTCTCTCTCTCATTCATAGGTGGAGAAGACAGACCAAGAGGTGATAAGTATAAAATAAAACATATATATATATATATATATATATATATATATATATATATATATATATATATATATATATATATATATATATAACATTTATACAGACCCATCCAAAAAGTATTGGGAGTAATAGTGTTAATGAGTTGATTGGACAATTGTTTGAGAGGAGTTTTGATGCAATTCCATAGTTCCAGAATCCAGATCTTACCTTTGCTTTGGTGATTCCAGGGCCGAACTGACCCATGGCTAAAACCTGGAAGGAGTGGCCGTGAAGATGAAACGGATGATTCACGAAACCTGGAGGTAAATGAAGGTTAGGTTAGGTTTGATTAGGTTAGATTAAGTTATGTTTACTTAGGTTACAAGAGGAGACTCAGAGGACAAGTTCTAAGAGAGGACGCAAATGAAGGTGAAAACTGGAAGGAAGGTGAGGCGTAGGAGAGATGAAAAAAACAAACAAACAAATAATACCTACTTTCATCCACAAGAATCAACTCCACCAGACTGTCTTTCTCCACATTAAGGACGTGTGTACAGTGGCAGAAACCTTCCTCGCAGTTGGTTTTGAAGGTCTCGTTGCAGAAGGCGTGGTTGTCAACATTCTCGGGCTGGGAGAGAGGCGGTGCGGAGGGCAGCTGGAAGGTGATGCCGTTGATGTGCACCTTGACTTGTGGCAGCTTCTTCGTGACTGAAAGGTGAGGAAGATGTGATGTTCGTATTAGTGGTATTATTAGTGTTATTGTTATTATTGTTGTTGTTATTATTGTTGTTGTTATTATTGTTGTTACTTTTATTATTATTATCATTACTATTCTTCATTTTCTTGTTCTTGTTCTTGTTCTTATTATTATCATTATTACTATTACTATTATATATTTCTATTTTGTTAAGTTGTGATACATTAGTCACTTCTCTTTGTGGTGTCATTCTAGGCAGGGAGGCAATTGCGATATATTCTATTATTTTTCTTAGAGGCTTAGAATGCATAAGTACTAACTATTATCATTTCAAGTGTATGTCTGATAAAGTAATAAGGGATCAACGGGAGGAACGAGGAAGGATTTGTAAGGGTAGTAAGGATCTATTAAGAGTACATTAGACTCCTTTTAGTACATAGAAGGATTGATATAGTACAGTGTAATCCCTTTAGAAGACAACAGGCGAGTGCTGTTGATAAGGAAGAAAACAAAACACATCAGTACCTCCTCCTCACAAAGCAGTCTAGTTTCCTTACCGTAGAAGTTAAAGTTGAGCCAGAAGGTGTGATCCGGTGCACGGGTGATGTCCTCCTCTATGGGCGTCAGTGACCGTATCTCAGCAGCCGTTAGGAAGGTGTCGTCTCCAGGTGCTGCGTCCAAAGTGTTCAGTTGCTGGCGAAGGGGAGATTATATAGACGAAGTAAAGCGTGAAAGATCCTATTGAATACCCGTAACCGTGTTCTAGAGTCAAACGAGAGCTGAGGTGGTACTCACAAAGCCTTCCCGTTTGGTGGATTGGTAGTCCATGTCCTGGATGCTGCCGGGGACGCCCTCAGCCCCTTCGTAGCTTAGCACAGCCAGCTTCGGGAAGGAGAGGAAGGAGATGACGTTGAAATAGTGCAGATGTTGTTTATATTTCTAATGACAGGGCAGTTCATTGATAGTTACTGAGAGAGAGAGAGAGAGAGAGAGAGAGAGAGAGAGAGAGAGAGAGAGAGAGAGAGAGAGAGAGAGAGAGAGAGAGAGAGAGAGATACTGTACCTGGTAGGCCGACTTGTGGCGTGTTCCGCAGTGCATAAGTCCTTGAAACTTGACCCAGTAAACACCTACTTCTTGATCAGCTGTGAGCACGAAATCCCACCTCTCGCCACCATATATTGTGAGGGAATCCACTGCAATAAGGAACGTAAGGAGTTTAGGGATGCTACGAGGAACACCAAATACATTAATAATAAATAATTAATAGCTAAAAAGAAGAATAGAGGAATAAGGGAAAAAGGAAACACAAGGACATGAAATTTCCTTAAGATATTTCCATTTATTTTCTATTCCAACATATTCCATACCCGTCCAGTCCTAACATAAATCTTCCATAGTATCCCTTCTAAAACTCCTTCTTCTTCCCTTACTTCAACACACTTATCTGTCCTCACCTTCCACGGGCTGGATGGGATGTCCGTCTGAGGCGATGATGAGCAAGGTGTGGTTGTCCATTGAAATCACTATGGGACAATTCCGGATACTGTTGCTTAGTGTCCTGAACCGATGCCGCGTGCCCTGGAAATATGGCATACCCAGTCCCGTTTTCTTTCCACACACACACACACACACACACACACACACACACACACACACACACACACACACACACACACACACACACACACACACACTTACGGACACCACGTTGATCTGATGCAAGGGTGTGGTGGCCTCCTCGTCGCCTCTTCTACGCATCTGATAACTGCCTCGTCCGTTAACAAGCACAGTGTGGGGCTTATCGTCGTCCTGAGAGAGAGAGAGAGAGAGAGAGAGAGAGAGAGAGAGAGAGAGAGAGAGAGAGAGAGAGAGAGAGCAGGTTCACTAAAATCTAAAAAAAAAGAAAATGCAGTAATTATTGTCACTTTTGAATATTTGCTAATACTCCAACGATTGACCTCCTCCTCCTCTTCCTCCTCTTCCTCCTCCTCCTCCTCCTCCTTCTCCTCCTCCTCCTCCTCCTCTTCCTCTTCCTTTTCCTCCTCCTCCTCCTCCTCCTCCTCCTCCTCCTCCTCCTCTTCCTCTTCCTCTTCCTCTTCCTCTTCCTCTTCCTCCTCCTCCTCCTCCTCCTCCTCCTCCTCCTCTCCTCCTCCTCCTCCTCCTCCTCCTCCTCCTCCTCTATGACCATCCAACCTGCGCCAGATGAAGATTGACGAACTTGTGAAAGCTCAAACCGTTCAACCAATCTGTGAGAATGAGTGTGTGTTTAGGATCATCAGTGTCGTACAGGTTAGCATGGGGGTCAGACGCACGCTCCTGGTGGACAACGAGGGCACCGAACATACCGTCTGTCCGCTGAAAACCTGCAAAGGATATGATGATGTGAGGGGAAGGAAGGAAGGAAGGAAGGATGTTGTTAGTGTATAGGAAGGAAAAAGAGGGAAAGAATGGGAGGGGGAAAAGGATACTATTATTATTATTATTATTATTATTATTATTATTATTATTATTATCATTATTATCATTATCTATTGATCTATATTTACTTATATGGAACCAGGAAGTGTAGAGAAGAGAAGGGAGAGAGAAAAGAGGAACGAAGGAATGGGGAGTGTGAAGGAAAGAGGGAAGGAATGAAAAGAAGAGGATATATGGAGAGAGAGAGAGAGAGAGAGAGAGAGAGAGAGAGAGAGAGAGAGAGAGAGAGAGAGAGAGAGAGAGAGAGAGAGAGAGAGAGAGAGAGAGAGAGAGAGAGAGAAAAAAAAAATCGATGAAAATTAAATAGAAATAGATAGGGGATCGAAAACGAACATTGATGATAATATATAAAAGTGACATTAAATTCTCCTCCTTCTCCTCCTCCTCCTCTTTCTCCTCCTCCTCCTCCTCCTCCTCCTCCTCCTGCTCCTCCTGCTCCTCACCTGCATGGGAGTGCCAGTACTGAGTGCCAGGATGGTCAGCCAGGAAATGATACCTGTCAAGAGGTAACAAGAGGAACCCATTTCACTGCCTCCACCAACAACACATTCATCAGTCATGTTACAACACCTTGGGGCATCACTACCTACTTTAGTCTACGTTAATATAGCATAAAAAATAGGAAAATGTATCATAAAAAGAGATAGAGATGCAGGGTGTGTGTGTGTGTGTGTGTGTGTGTGTGTGTGTGTGTGTGTGTGTGTGTGTGTGTGTGTGTGTGTGTGTGTACCTGAAGGTGGTGCCAGCCTCGATAGGGCACTGAGTGAGATATGGCACGCCATCCATGTAGGGAGTGCCATGCTGGTGGATGCCGTGCCAGTGGATGGATGTAAAGTCACTCAGCAGCTGGTTGTCTACATCCACCACCACCTCATCCCCCTGACACACCTGCGAGTGGAGGAGGTGGTGGTGGTGGTGATGGTGGTGGTGGTGGTGGTGGTGGTGGTGGTGGTGGTAGAAGCGATATGGTATACTTATGCAAGACCAAACTAGCGTGGGTTGTGGTCTCTCTCTCTCTCTCTCTCTCTCTCTCTCTCTCTCTCTCTCTCTCTCTCTCTCTCTCTCTCTCTCTCTCTCTCTCTCTCTCTCTGTGCATCAATTACTCAGTGTTGGATAATAATTATCAATCATCAGCAAAGAATTATAATCGATAAACTTTTAATCTAATTAAATTTTTTTTTTCTCTCTCTCTCTCTTTCTTTCTTTTCTCACATGGATGGAAGGTCCTGGAAGTCTGTTGTTGACGGTCACCAGCGGCCTCTCAACCCCGTCCGCAGAAACACAGTGGCGCCGTCCGCAGTCCGTCTGGTTGAATGGACAGTCTCTGCAGGCCGAGCTTAGACTCTGGTACCACTCCACCTGTGTATTGAACGCATGTAAGTATGTAACTGTCTTTAGTACGTGTTATAACTAATTAGTATACCTCTTTGTCACACCTCACTTTACGTTAACGAATTATGTTCATTTCTATCCTCTTCTACATATCCTCTTCCACACATCCTCTTCTACACATTCCCAAACTGTCATAATCTTGCCTTTCACTTGTTTCCAAATCGTCATACTTACATTTTCCTTTTAATATACTCAATCCTGATCTTGTTTCCCTTTCAAAAACTTGCCTTGAATGTGTAATGACATATCCTGGAGTCTCCTTCAACGCAGGATCTGACGCAGGGGTGAGAAAGGTCCTCAAGGGTCTCTGGGGTGTCAGAAAGGCTCCATGTTGTCACCCCTGCCGAGGAGAAGGGGGGGGGGGCGACACTTGAAACTCACCCCAAGTAGTGAAATTGTAATAACTTGCTTCACTATAGACGAGGTAGATAAGAGGCTTCAGAAAGTATATTGTCTCTGGCTGTGTTATTATTATTTTTTTCTTTTAGCTTCATCAGTTACAAAAGGGGTTAATTAAGTTAGTTTTTGTGTCATTTATTTGTTGTAGATTTGGTTAAGTTATCAGTCATTCAGTGAAGGTCGTCAGTCAGTCAGTCAGTCAGTCAGTTTTCAATCACTCGTTCATGGTGTTAATATTTTTGGTTCTATTCACTAAATGTTTGGTATGACAAAATAGATTCTCAGCCTTTTCATTAGTTCAACCTGTTTCATAGTTTGTTTTTATAAGGGAGTTATATTATCATTGTTTAGTCTGACCAGTGTGTAAATAATTAGTTGAAGTAATAGTCTTGTTACAACGTAGGGTAAAGTAAAGGAAATGATTATATATAAGACGTATGATATAGAATTGAAGAGTATCGTAGCTGTTACTTATTATTTTGTTTCGTGTTTATTCTCCAGAAATTTACAGAAAAGACCAAACGTAGCATATGAAAATAATAATTCATCTCACTCTCAATGATTATTGGAAGAAACATTTAACTAACTAACATGTGCATATTCCACACTTTATCTTCTTTTTTTTATGATCATCTCTCTTCCTCACTCAGCTCAAAGCCAGTCACAAAGATGATGATGGTGATAATGGTGATGATATAGAGTCGAGTGCCTTGATCTAGACACCATCGCTATTTGAAATGTAACGGCAATGATTTATACTTATTTTCACGATCCGATGTGAGAGAGAGAGAGAGACAGAGGGAGGGAGAGGGGCAGATAAATATGTGTACGTATATTTAAGTTAGTTATATAATTCGAGGCTGATTATTTTTAATTGATATCTACACTTGGAGAAATGGTGAAAAAAAAACTATATAAATGCTCATTCATTAAAGTGACGTAATTGATGAGGTGGGATGATTAGGATTACCGGTCATTATAGTTATCGATTGATTTGTTTGTTTATTTTCTAAAGTTATGCCTTCAAACTGACAATTGTTAGTTGGTGTTGTTTCACTAGTTTCTGATTGGGGCAGAGCAAACCTGGTTCTGTTCAATGCCTCAAAAACTCAATTTCTACAACTATCTACTCGACATAACCTTCCAGATAACTATCGCCTCTTCTTCAATGACACTCAACTTCCCCTCTCCTCCACATTAAACACACTCGGTCTATCTTTTACTAAAAATCTAAACTGGCAATTTCATAATTCTACTCTTGCCTCCACCCCTCCCGCGGCCTCGCTGCACATGACTTTCTACTTCTTCCCATTCCTATTTTGTCCATCTTTCTAATGCAAGAGTTAACCAGTATCTTCACTTTTTCATCCCTTACACTGGTAAACTCTGGAACTCTCTTCCTTTGTCTGTTTTCCATCTGCCTATGACTTAAACTCTTTCAAAAAAGGTTACGTTATACCCTATTGAATAAGTAGACATTATGAACAGTCACTCTTTAAGTCTTGATAGAGTAAAGGAATTTTGATGAAACACACTGCTTGCCAAATCAAACCGAAGATTCTATAACGAAATATACCATAATTAAGCTTTTTGCACAGTGTTATAAGGAAGGATTCTGGAAGCCAAATAATATTCAGTGCATCAAATATTAGTTAGATTTCAAAAACATTATCCATATATCCTTTAGTTATATAGGCTCGTTACCTTACTTCAAACCTTACCTTGCCGTTATCTCTCACTCTACGGTTTGTCTTTTACCTTAACACACCATCATATAACTAACCGTTGATGTCTGACACTTACTTTAGTCCCATTAACTCACTCTCTCGTTACCGTTACTACAGTGCCGTCACTTCAAACACAGTCAGCTTTATCTAATGTCCCTGATTCCTTAAGAACAATTAGTGTGTGTGATGAAAAGACATCAAGCTTACCTGTAACTGCACGTAGGATCCCCAGCAGCAAGGTTAGCAGTGTAAGGGAGTGACGTGGCGTGACTGAAGGGAAGTTGGCGTGGACAGTCATCTTGTAGGAACTCTAACCAACACGAAACGAAAAGGAAAACTAGATAGATATATAAATAGATAGATAGATAGATAAATAGGCAGATAAATAAAATCTGGTGATTCGTTGTAATAGAAAGGGCAAGATGGTGATCGAAAGAGAAGTGAATAACGAATGACAAACAGGAATCGTAGTTATATGAAGAAAAATATAAAGTAAGAGAGGAAGAACGAAAGGAAAAATGAAAGGAGGAAAAGAAAAAAAAATATATTGCAATTTAAAGTGATGAAAAGAAAGACGATTAGCTGAGAAGGAGAAAAAGAAGAAAAAAAAGTCTAATATCTTAGAGAGAGAGAGAGAGAGAGAGAGAGAGAGAGAGAGAGAGAGAGAGAGAGAGAGAGAGAGAGAGAGAGAGAGAGAGAGAGAGAGAGAGAGCACAACACTTACCGTTGGAATGATCGAATCACTCTAACCTCATTTGTGCTGTAGAGATATATTCTGGCATCCCTCACCCACCCCCGCTCTCTCTCTCTCTCTCTCTCTCTCTCTCTCTCTCTCTCTCTCTCTCTCTCTCTCTCTCTCTCTCTCTCTCTCTCTCTCTCTCTCATGTGTGCTATTTGGTCTTTCATGTTTATTAGGATTGTGTCTTCCAATTATGTAGATAGAGTGGATGCAGCAGCAGTAGGAAGGTCAGAGGAAGGCAGTGTAAGCTACAAGAGTGTTCAAACAAACTCCGCCATCTTCATCCTCTCTGTGAGAAACTATTAATCTGCTTTATTTATTATGACACTATTAACTTGTCTTATAATGATGATACCCTCAATTCCAGACACGATAAAGTTCAAGTCACCTGTCGCCTCCACTGATTGCGTTGGACCATTGTGTGTGGTGTTCCCAAAACATTGAGTGGGGCAGGCAAGGGACCGTAACTCAATCGCGGCAAGACAAGTTGTTAAGAAAAATATCATAATCATTTAAGTTCGTTGATTGTTAAGCCTTACGTTGAAGAGAAAAAAAAAAACCTAATACTTGAAATTCGTAATAAGTAGTTATATAAACATACACACTCATCTTATTTATAGGAAAGATAAAGATTTAGTTATTGATAAATACTGATATACACAACACAGTATTTACCAACACACACACACACACACACACACACACACACACACACACACACACACACACACACACACACACACACACACACACACACACACACACAGACATCACCTGGACTTACCAAGGTGTGACGAAGGTTCAGTGACCATTTAACAACACCAGAAGCGGGCCAGCTCACCTGCCTCAGCATGGCCACAGGTGTGCAGCTGAAACCAAACACATTCTATAAAAAAAACATAAATAAACTGTATGACAGATTACATACTACACATGGTCCAGGTGGTCAACGGGGCAGGTGATTGACAGATTCATTACAACAAAATTATAACACCATGGACAGACGAGTGGACAGGTGTGTGTAGAGGGGCAGGTAGATAATGAAATGTGTTCATATTTCACCCGGGCTTTGATAGAATGGGCGTTGGTAAGGGAAACGTGGTGGTGAGTGGCGGGCTTTTCATCATATTGTTAATTTGTATGACAGTAACTACCAGGTACTCGTCAAGTGGTTGGAAGAGGTGGGATGGTGGTAAAGGGGGGCAAGGGCTGGGAGGGCGGTAAAGGGAGAACAGGAGATGGGAGGGAGATAAATGGGGATGGAAAACGAATATAAGCAGAGCGTGTGAGTTATGGCAGCACACGTTCTGAAGAGAAGGTAAAGAACATGAGATCGTGGCTCCTGGTGGTGAATGTGGCCTTGGTGGTGGTGGTGGTGGCGGTGACCAGCCTGGCGCCTCCACCACACACACAGCTCACCAATCTACAGCACGAGGCAGGCAGTGACGTGGTCTACTCCCTCAACAGTAACCTGCTCGGCCTGCTGAAGAATGACGTGTCTAAGCCGACGAAGAGTAGTGACGATGTGTATACTGGAAGACGTGGTAAGAGTAACGTGAAAGGGAGACACAACTACGTATGATTAACAAGGTTTTATCAGCAAAATGGGGGAAGGAAAACATTAGGGGAGGGGATGGGAGGGGAGGGGCAGCAGGGCCAAGCCAAGCCAAGGAGTGACGCGTCTTATTACACTTACTATAGGACGTGTTAGCTGGGGTTACAACCTTACATCATTACTGGGTTGTTAGGAGGGGTGAGGGGGACGGGAGGAGAAAGAGGAGGAGGAGGAGGGAGGGAGGGATAAGGTAGTAAGTACTTCTTAAAGATGCCTATAGATGTATACTTATATTTATATCTTTAGCGTTGCATACAAGCCATAGGTAACGAGTTTGATTATTGGTGAATGTAGAAAATTGTGATTATTGCTACTACTAATACTAATAATAATAATAACAATAATAATAATGCTACTACTTTACTATCAGTGTCAGCCACATAATCACCTCCACTTGTTTTTACTGAATATGTTGTCTTGTCATTGTTTACAGTGCTCAAAATTAAGAAGAAAAGGAGAGAGATGAAACGTAAGTACATGTGTGTGTGTGTGTGTGTGTGTGTGTGTGTGTGTGTGTGTGTGTGTGTGTGTGTGTGTGTGTGTGTGTGTGTGTCCATAAGAACATAAGAAATGGGGAGGCTGCAAGAGGCCAGTTTATGATCTACACGAGGCAGCTCCTTGTCCCCCACCCTTGGAATAATCCAATATTTAGCCATCCCACCTGTCATCCCTATCCATACTCTGATCCAACCGTCTTTTAAGGCTACCTGTTGACTGCTAGTGCTGGCACAGAATCGTATGCTCATATCAAGTGGGAACTAGTGAAGTCAGTAGGCACAAACTAGTGAAGTTGGCACACCATTGTAAATGTTACTAATTGTTGTATTTTATTTTTTTACAGCACTAAAGACACAAGATAGCAGCAAAAGGAGACGTAAGTATGTTTTTGAATATAATCTAATTTAATATAATAAAATATAATCTATTCGCTCAGACTTTATAAATAAAGTATGGAGCGCGGCTTTCACAACTAGAAGTTAAAGAAAAATTTCATACCTAAATGAAAGATGAAATAATACCTTTATAAATTATTCATAACCATTACTGCAATACTTTCTAATTGTTTTATTTCATTCTCGTACAGCACTAAGGCGACACAATGACAAAGACAAGAGACGTAAGTGTGTGTGTGTGTGTGTGTGTGTGTGTGTGAAAATTGTATGGTTATCATGAATTTTGTCTGAGAGAGAAAAAAAATGTAAATCATACCATTATTTTTTTGTATTTCTTATAATTTCCACAGTATCGAAAAAGACAATTAGAGTGACGAAAAAGAACAAGAAAGAACAGGAGAAGAAAGAGAAGGAGAAGAAGAAGAAGGAAAAGAAGAACAAGAAGAAGAAGCAGAAGAAGAACAAGAAGAAGAAGCAGAAGAAGAAGAAGAAGAAGAAGAAGAAGAGTGAGTATATACAAATGTGTGTGTGTGTATGTGTGTGTGTGTGTGTGTGTGTGTGTGTGTGTGTGTGTGTGTGTGTGTGTGTGTGTGTGTGTGTGTGTGTGTGTGTACGCCTCTCATTCCTATCTTTCTTCATTCCAACAGCCTCTTGCAAACCCAAAAAAGCGTGTACGAGACTTGCTGGACAGTGTACGAAGGCAAAGAAAGGCTGCGGGAAACACCAGATGGCTTACACGAACTCAGAGAAAATCCAATATTGTAAAAAGGATACATGTGTGTGTTGTATTGAAGGTGAGTGTCTAGGAGGAGGAAGAGGAGGAGGAGGAGGAGGAAAATATAGATAAGAATAGGTAAAGCTGTAAATAATGAATACAAAACAGAATAGGAGTAAAAGGAAGGTAACTAAGTACAAAAAAGATAAATAAGAAATAAAGAGAGAGAAATATATACGTAAAATTCATTCTAATTATAAATGTTTCTTAATCTCATTCGTGACTCTCTAACTCCTCTTCCTCCTCCTCCTCCTCCTCCTCCTCTTCCTCCTCAGGGCTACCACCTCCCTCTGCCTCTTGCACCACGAAAGATAAATGCTCAGAGAAGGGCGGACACTGCATAGGGAGGAAGGAGAAGTGTGACGGCAAGGTGAAGAAGAGCAAATACATGTGTGAAGGGAAGAAGTGTGTTTGCTGCTTCCGTAAGTGTGTGAAGGAGGGCTGAAGGAGGGAAGGATGGATGAGAAGGATATAGGCTTGTTGATGGGTGAGAGGGAAGGAAGGATGAAAGGATGGAAGAAGGAAGGAAAGATGGAAGAGGTACTAGAAATGTAACTATTCTTCATAAGCTAACTCAGAGAATAGGAAGGAAGGAAGGAAGGAAGGAAGGAAGGAGGGAAGGAAGGAGGGAAGGAACGATAGAAAGAAGGAAAGAAGGAATGAATGAAGGAAGGAAGGAATGAAGGAAGAAAAGAAGGAAGGTAGAAACTGCTACTATCACATCACCACACCATCCTACACATCACCACACCTCCCAATCCCTATACACCACAGCCTCCCACTCATAACTCACAACCCCTACCCTTCCCCCCTCACAACCCCTACCCTTCTCCCCCCTCACAACCCCTACCCTTCCCGCCCTCACAACCCTTACCCTTCCCGCCCTCACAACCCCTACCCTTCCCCCCTCATAACCCTTACCCTTCCCGCCCTCACAACCCCTACCCTTCCCCCCTCACAAGCCTTACTCATCCCCCCTCACAACCCCTACCCTTCCCCCCCTCACAACCCTTACCCTTCCCGCCCTCACAACCCCTACCCTTCCCCCCCTCACAACCCCTACCCTTCCCCCCTCACAAGCCTTACTCATCCCCCCTCACAACCCCTACCCTTCCCCCCTCACAACCCTTACCCTTCCCGCCCTCACAACCCCTACCCTTCCCCCCCTCACAACCCCTACCCTTCCCCCCTCACAAGCCTTACTCATCCCCCCTCACAACCCCTACCCTTCCCCCCTCACAACCCTTACCCTTCCCGCCCTCACAACCCCTACCCTTCCCCCCCTCACAACCCCTACCCTTCCCCCCTCACAAGCCTTACTCATCCCCCCTCACAACCCCTACCCTTCCCCCCTCACAACCCTTACCCTTCCCGCCCTCACAACCCCTACACTTCCCCCCACAGCTAAGAAGAAGAAGAAGGGATGCAAGTCCAAGACTTACTGCAAATACAATGGCGGGAAGTGTATCAACCTGAGGGAGAACACTTGCAAAGGACACGTCATCAAGGGCAAGAACTACTGCAGGGGCAAGGAATGCGGCTGTTGCATCAGTAAGTACCAGGTTCAAGGGTACTCGGTTAAGTTAGTTTTTTTTTTTTATCCAGCACACAACACCCAAACACAGAAGCAAGAAAACTCCATCACCGTTAAAAAGGTGTTACCCCCAAACTTCATCAACTTCATCAAAATGAAGCAATGGCGCCGGTAGGTTTGATGGAAGTGTTGAATGGTCGGCCTCCACCCGTTAGTAGCGGAGATTAGATTTTCTAAGTGACGCCTCGTTTCTTGTTGAGAGACTCATGCTGCCAATGGAAGCTCCTCGTTGCATTTCACACTGCAGTCCCAGTCAAGGAGAGTGTTGATCTGCAGTGGGTAGTGTAGTGTAGTGGGTGATCTTTGGCTAAACGGCGTTTTTTTCAAAGAAAAGTGGCCAGCTCGTGTCACGTGCCTCGTGCCGAGGCTCGAACTCGGGACTCTGAGCTGGTATGCCCTGCACGCTAGCCATTAGGCCGCCGCCACCCCTTGCATTAGTAAGTACCAAATTTAGCAGGTACAGGGAAGGTAGTAGAGGAGGGGAAGGATTTGGTACAGAAGGAAAGGGTTGTGGGAACTCTGTAGTGGTCCGGAGCCTCACTGATACATACACACACACACACACACACACACACACACACACACACACACACACACACACACACACACACACACACACACACACTAACACACACACAGTCCTTGGTTCGTGCCTTCCATGTTTTTTTTGGGACAGGGCCAACACCTGATCCTCACCTGGCCGTGACGTGCCCTTGGGAGGCAGGTGTGATGTTGCCCTTCGTCACGTGACAGGGGGAAGGAGTCACGAGTGTACAAAGGTCAAGATCAGAACTAAGGGATGCTATATAACATTTTCTCTTTATTACAGCTCACTCCAAGGTCACTCCAAGGTCACTCCAGGTCACTCCACCACGATTCCTGAGGAGGTTTATAATATCCTATGTATCCTTCCTTCCCTCCTTCCTTCCTTCCTTGATTTTCTTATTGTGTATCAATATTTCTATTTATTTTTCTATAAGTTTTATTTGTGTATTGATTTCTTATTTTATTTGTGTTTTATTTATCTATTAATACTGTTTTTTTTCCTATTTGCGTTCTATTTATTTATTAATATTGATTTTCCCCCGTTTTTTAATTCTGTTAATGATGTGTTTTCTCGCTTTGTTTGTCTGTTGTTGTTATCTTCTTTTTTCTCTCCTTTTCTTTTCCTTCTCTTCCCTCCTCCTTTCATCATCATCATCATCATCATTAGTAAAGTGTTGGTGTGTTTTAACCATCTTTACCTTTCCATGTGTGTGTGTGTGTGTGTGTGTGTGTGTGTGTGTGTGTGTGTGTGTGTGTGTGTGTGTGTGTGTGTGTGTGTGTGTGTGTGTGTGGTTCTTTCTCTCTACTATTTGCACAGTAAGCAGATTGAATCAACGACGGAAAGGAATAAGAAGGAAGAATGATAAATGGTGGTAATAACAAAAGAATGAGAGAAGAGGATGATTAAGATGATGACGAAGAAAAAGAAGAAGAAGAAGAAGAAGAAGAAGAAGAAGAAGACCCATAGGAGATAATGAAGTGGTGTGTGTGTAGCCATCTGTGAGGGGTTGGGGAAGTAGTTTGGTGACTGGTGCGATGATTTGTGTGAGTGTTTGAGTGACCTTCTTTATTCACTCATATCGGAAGGTAAAATCAAATGAAAACAACTCGCAATAAACGAAATAACAAAGTTGCTTTTTTTTCTGTCCACAAATCATTTACTAATTCACACTGATGGAGTTACAGCTTGGTGAAAACGGCACGCTAAATACCATATATATATATATATATATATATATATATATATATATATATATATATATATATATATATATATATGTATATATAGGTATATATATGTATATATTTATGTATATATATGTATATGTATATGTATATGTATATGTATATATGTATATGTATGTATGTATATGTATATATGTATATGTATATATATATATATATATATATATATATATATATATATATATATATATATATATATATATATATATATATATATATATATATATATATATATATATATATATATATATATATATATATATATATATATATATATTATATATTATATATTCACATATATAACTACGTGGCAACTGCGTGACACATGGGAGGAAAATGTATCGAAGGTGTTTATAGGCTCGTACGCCTGCCGCGCACACCCACACACACACACACACACACACACACATACACATACGTGAATCAAGTGTTGGCAGGACCTGTGTTCTTGTGGTGAGTTGCTTTTATTGTTATTATTATCATTGGTAACATTTTACATCTTCACCAAAATGGCGTTTGTTTACGTCTGGGTCTTGCCTCTGCTCCTCCTCCAACTCCCTACTTATGGTCATAAAGAACATTTGATAGCTTCTATATTAATGTAACCTTACCTAACCTAACCTAACCGAACCTTAACCTACATTGACAAATAACAGAACCTTGTTTAAATCAAACTAAACTTTATTTTTCGAAGAGATGGTCTCACAAATAACATTGAATATCTTACAAACTAAGAATTTGCGACGGAAATGTAATCAAGAAAACCTTCTCAAACTACATCAGGTTATGCAAAACTATAACCATCAATTCTCTAGAGCGTTATGGTGAAGATGTAAAATATTATCATATCATTATAATTACTATTATCATTATTATTACTATTATCATTATTGTTACTATTATCATTATCATTATTATTAATGTTAGTAGTAATAACAATTTTATGTTATTTTCATACTATTACGGACGCAGAGAGAGAGAGAGAGAGAGAGAGAGAGAGAGAGAGAGAGAGAGAGAGAGAGAGAGAGAGAGAGAGAGAGAGAGAGAGAGAGAGAGATATTAATTATTTGCATTTATAATCCCTCCTCCAGCAAGAAGTGGTTTTGGGGAAAGACAGCCGCGTGTAGCCAGACGAGTTTCTATCACCAAATATTTCTTCATAACTGATCGATCGTGTTGCAGAATTAACTAACATTCTCTTCGTGTCTCATATATTTTTTGACGTCAAGATAAGGCACAGTCAACCTGTTCCCTCCTCTCATTCCTCGTTATTCTTCTTGCGTTCCTCCTCCTCCTCCTCCTCCTCCTCCTCCTCCTCCTCTTCATCCTCCTCTTCATCCTATATTTTCTGATTTAGGTTCTACTGGTAAAGATTTGTATTGGTGAAGAATAAATAGCTCAACGGGTAGCCTATTACCAGCTGTTACGTGCGTGTGTGAATGTGTGTGTGTGTGTGTGTGTGTGTGTGTGTGTTGTTCTTCATCTTATGTATTGATAAGAAGAACAAGAATAGCAACAACAATGATAATAGTAATAGGCCAAAGATAGCAGTTTTATTTTTATTATATTTTCATATTTATTTTTCTCTTTATTTCGCAACAATAACAAAAGAGATAACAGCAGCAGCATCAACGACAGCAACTTAAACAATGACAACAACAATATCAACAATAATAACAACAACAATAACACTAATAATAATAATAATAATAATAATAATAATAATAATAATAATAATAATAATAATAATAGTAATATCAAGAATAGTAGTAGTAATAAACAACTTAAAGAAAACAATAGATTCTTCGAAAGATTAATAGACTTTCAGGATAAAAAACTGAAACAATGCCACAAACTTGTTAATACTAAGCTTTTGAACAATACTGAATGTGTGTGTGCGTGTGCGTGTGTGTGTGAGTACGTGTGCGTGTGCGTGTGCGTGTGTGTACGTGTGTGTGTGTGCGTGTGCGTGCGTGTGCGTGTGCATGTGTGTGTGTGTGTGTGTGTGTGTGTATAGACAAAGTAGATAAATATGTATATCTCGTTTGCAGGTCATTATATTCACCTGTAAGCTTGTATCAGTAGTCATACAAGCTTGAGGTGGAAAGGTGCACGTAGAAAGGGTTACAAAGGGTTACAGGGAAGCAGTAAGAGTGATTACAGAAGCGAAACATGTCAGCTTGTGTTTTCATGGGATTTTTCTTGCTTGGTATTCGTTGAACTGCTCTTACTTGCCTTCCCTCATGATTTTCTTGAGCCAGTCCATCTGTGCGCCGCCCGCGTCTCGTCCGTCCATCATGATTATCACAGGCTGGCTAAGAAGGGACGGATAGAACATTGAGCAGATGGGGAAAAAATATTTGAGGTTTTATATACCATTCTTATTTACTTTCTCTTTTCTCCTGTCATCTGATTTTTATGTTTGATTTATTTTCGACCTTTTTCTTTTTATTAATGTGTGGGTTATATAAGTTTAGTTTGATGTGTTTAGCGATCTTTGAAGGATTAATGATTTTTTACAGGACGTGGCAGGCTAGGTTAGGTTAGAGTTGTGAAAGTAGTGCTCTGTAGTGCTTAAGATAAATACTATTGCAATTTTACTGACAGCTTCACGAATTTGTGTGTAGCTTTTCATGGACCATTAACGTTTTCTTTTATGGATCGAGGGAATATATCATCAAAGAGAACAGAAATATGTAGGTACGCAGGAAAAAACTTAAGAAAACTTAGTCTACACGTAAAAAAACAAAAAAACAAACAAACTAGCTTTGACTCATATACCATTTTTTTCTGGGTATATCTGCAATAGTAACGTTATAAGAATATGAAACAAATAAAACGAAGATTAAAATAACTTACTTTGCACTCTGTATATCATTCCTCAGACTTGGATTTTGCAAAGAGTAGCCAGGCCGATGGAAGGGGAAGGGAGCATTGTAACCCTGCATGGTATGGTAAGGCAGGGGACCACTCTGCCACCCACCCCTGTACCTATCATCATCATCATCATTATCATTACTCTTATTCTCGTTGCTGTTGTCCTTACTACTCTCACCACTCTTGTTCTTGTCCTCGTCCTCGTCCTCGCAAAGGCAACATTCTTTACTGTCCTCGCCTGATCCACTTCCAGGTTTGGCGCCGTCAGATGGGGAGCCAGTGGGGTGGGTGGGGAGTACTGAGGGTTGGGGTTGGGGTTGGGGTGGCTTGGATACGTCAGGCTCTTGTGGTGGAGAGGCTGTGGGTGAGTGTGAGGGAATGGGTGGTGGTGGTGCAGGGTGGGTGGGTTGGGGTTGTCCTGGATCTGGGAATGTAGGGTATGGATCAGGAATTGGGGGCTGTGGGTGTGGGTGTGGGTGTGGGTGTGGTGGGTGTGGGTGTGGGTGTGGGTGTGGGTGTGGGTGTGGAATAATAATGGGTCGTATTGGTTGTCCTGGTTTTCCTGGTTTTCCTGGGATGCCTGGGATGCCTGGGTAGATGATTTGTCCTGGTGGTACTCCTGGTTGTCCTGGTTGTCCTGGTTTTCCTGGTTGTCCTGGTTTTCCTGGTTGTCCTGGTTGTCCTGGTTGTCCTGAGATGTCTGGAAAGATGATTTGTCCTGGTACTCCTGGTTGTCCTGGTACTCCTGGTTTTCCTGAGATGTCTGGGAAGATGATTTGTCCTGGTATTCCTGGTTGTCCTGGTACTCCTGGTTTTCCTGAGATGTCTGGGAAGATGATTTGTCCTGGTACTCCTGGTTGTCCTGGTACTCCTGGTTTTCCTGGTTGTCCTGGTTGTCCTGGTACTCCTGGTTTTCCTGGTTGTCCTGGTTGTCCTGGTACTCCTGGTACTCCTGGTTGTCCTGGTTGTCCTGGTACTCCTGGTACTCCTGGTTGTCCTGGTTGTCCTGAGATGCCTGGGAAGATGATTTGTTCTGGGTGTGGATGTGGGTGTGGTTTTCCTGGCTGGCCTGGTTTTCCTGGTTGACTAGGTTGGCCAGATTGTCCTGGTATTGGATAAGGAAAGATAACGATTTGTCCTGGTTTTTCTGGTTGTTCTGGCTGTCCTGATTGTCCTGGTACTCCTGATTGTCCTGGTTGTCCTGGCTGTCCTGGCTGTCCTGGTTGTCCTGGTTGTCCTGGCTGTCCTGGTTGTCCTGGTTGTCCTGGCTGTCCTGGTTGTCCAGGCTGTCCTGGTTGTCCTGGTTGTGGGTAAGGGAAAATGATAGGTTTTCCTTGTTCCCCTGGTTGTCCTGGTTGTGGGTAAGGGAAAATGATAGGTTGTCCTGGTTCCCCTGGTTGTCCTGGTTGTCCTGGTTGTCCTGGCTGTCCTGGTTGTCCTGGTTGTCCTGGCTGTCCTGGTTGTCCTGGTTGTGGGTAAGGGAAAATGATAGGTTGTCCTGGTTGTGGGTAAGGGAAAATGATAGATTGTCCTGGTTCCCCTGGTTGTCCTGGTTGTCCTGGTTGTCCTGGCTGTCCTGGTTGTCCTGGTTGTCCTGGCTGTCCTGGTTGTCCTGGTTGTGGGTAAGGAAAATGATAGGTTGTCCTTGTTCTCCTGGTTGTCCTGGATGTCCTTGTATTGGGTATGGATAAACAATGATTTGTCCCTGTTGTCCTGGTTGTCCTGGATATCCTGGTTGTCCTGGATATCCTGGTTGTCCTGGTTGTCCTGGTTGTCCTGGTTGTCCTGGGTGTTGGTGCGGAAAGACGATGGAGCAGGAACATGGGTAGGGGTTGAAGGGGTTATTGGGGTCAGGGATGGGGTTAGGGGGCAGTGTGATGGGGTAGGGAGGGCGTGTGGAGGTTTGGGAGGGGTGTTGTGTGGGGTTTGGGAGGGGTGTTGTGTGGGGGTTTGGGAGGGGTGTTGTGTGGG
>JAXIVD010001912.1:2500-67500 GCA_036785275.1 Cancer borealis | reverse complement strand
TATATATATTCTTTATTACAACTGTAATTATGAATATTTGTTCTATGACTGATAATTACGCAGTAAAATTACACCTTATATTTTTTCCAAAAAATACATTTCCTCCTCATATTCTCGAAAGCTATTAGAGATATTGGAAATATCATTGCAGCATCTGATAGAATTAATTAAACTCTACAACTGTAATTATGAATATTTGTTCTATGACTAATAATTACGCAGTAAAATTAAACCGAATTTTTTTCTCCAAAAAATACATTTCCTCCTCATATTCTCGAAAGCTATTAGAGATATTGGAAATATCATTGCAGCATCTAATAGACTTAATTAAACTCTACAATTGTAATTATGAATATTTGTTATATGACTAATAATTACGCAGTAAACTTAAACCGTATATTTTTTCCAAAACAACTTCCTTTTTTTCTCGAAAGCTATTAGAGATATTGAAAATATCATTGCAGCATCTGATAGAACTAATTAAACTCTACAACTGTAATTATGAATATTTGTTCTATGACTAATAATTACGCAGTAAAATTAAACCGTATATTTTTTCCAAAACAATTTCCTCCTTTTCTCGATAGCTATTAGAGATATTGGAAATATCATTGCAGCATCTGATAGACCTAATTAAACTCTACAACTGTAATTATGAATATTTGTTCTACGACTGATAATTACGCAGTAAAATTAAACCGTGTATTTTTTCCAAAACAATTTCCTCCTTTTCTCGAAAGCTATTAGAGATATTAGAAATATCATTGCAGCATCTGATAGACCTAATTAAACTCTACAACTGTAATTATGAATATTTGTTCTATGACTGATAATTACGCAGTAAAATTAAACCGTATATTTTTTCCAAAACAATTTCCTCCTTTTCTCGATAGCTATTAGAGATATTGGAAATATCATTGCAGCATCTGATAGACCTAATTAAACTCTACAACTGTAATTATGAATATTTGTTATATGACTAATAATTACGCAGTAACATTAAACCGTATATTTTTTCCAAACAATTTTCTAATTTTCTCGATAGCTATTAGAGATATGGGAAATATCATTGCAGCATCTGATAGACCTAATTAAACTGTACAACTGTAATTATGAATATTTGTTCTATGACTGATAATTACGCAGTAAACTTAAACTTTATATTTTTTCCAAAATAATTTCCTCCTTTTCTCGAAAGCTATTAGAGATATTGGAAATATCATTGCAGCATCTGATAGACCTAATTAAACTCTACAATTGTAATTATGAATATTTGTTCTATGACTGATAATTACGCAGTAAAATTAAACCGTATATTTTTTTCCAAAACAATTCACTCCTTTTCTCGAAAGCTATTAGAGATATTGGAAATATCATTGCAGCATCTAATAGCCCTAATTACTCTCTATAACTCTAATTATGAATATTTGTTATATGACTAATAATTACGCAGTAAAATTAAACAATGTAATTTTTCCTATAAATACATTTCCACCTCATTTCCTCGAAAGCTATTAGAGATATTGGAAATATCATTGCAGCATCTGATAGACCTAATTAAACTCTAAAACTGTAATTATGAATATTTGTTCTATGACTAATAATTACGCAGTAAAATTAAACCGTATATTTTTTCCAAAAAAAATTTCCTCCTTTTCTCGATAGCTATTAGAGATATTGGAAATATCATTGCAGCATCTGATAGACCTAATTAAACTCTACAACTGTAATTATGAATATTTGTTCTATGACTGATAATTAGAGTAGAGTATAATTAGGTCTATCAGATGCTGCAATGATATTTCCAATATCTCTAATAGCTTTCGAGAAAAGGAGGAAATTATTTTGGAAAAAATATACGGTTTAATTTTACTGCGTAATTATCAGTCTTAGAACAAATATTCATAATTACAGTTGTAAAGTTTAATTAGGTCTATCAGATGCTGCAATGATATTTCCAATATCGCTAATAGCTTTCGAGAAAAGGAGGAAATTGTTTTGGAAAAAATATACGGTTTAATTTTACTGCGTAATTATTAGTCATAGAACAAATATTCATAATTACAGTTATAGAGTTTAATTAGATCTATCAGATGCTGCAATGATATTTCCAATATCGCTAATAGCTTTCGAGAAAAGGAGGAAATTGTTTTGGAAAAAATATACGGTTTAATTTTACTGCGTAATTATTAGTCATAGAACAAATATTCATAATTACAGTTGTAGAGTTTAATTAGGTCTATCAGATGCTGCAATGATATTTCCAATATCTCTAATAGCTTTCGAGAAAAGGAGGAAATTGTTTTGGAAAAAATATACGATTTAATTTTACAGCGTAATTATCAGTCATAGAACAAATATTCATAATTACAGTTGTAGAGTTTAATTAGTTCTATCAGATGCTGCAATGATATTTCCAATATCTCTAATAGCTTTCGAGAAAAGGAGGAAATTATTTTGGAAAAAATATATGGTTTAATTTTACTGCGTAATTATCAGTCATAGAACAAATATGCATAATTACAGTTGTAGAGTTTAATTAGTTCTATCAGATGCTGCAATGATATTTCCAATATCTCTAACAGCTTTCGAGAAAAGGAGGAAATTGTTTTCGAAAAAATATACGGTATAATTTTACTGCGTAATTATCAGTCCTAGAACAAATATTCATAATTACAGTTGTAGAGTTTAATAAGGTCTATCAGATGCTGCAATAATATTTCCAATATCTCTAATAGCTATCGAGAAAAAGAGGAAATTGTTTTGGAAAAAATATACGGTTTAATTTTACTGCGTAATTATTAGTCATATAACAAATATTCATAATTACAGTTGTATAGTTCAATTAGGTGTAACAGATGCTGCAATGATATTTCCAATATCTCTAATAGCTTTCAAGAATATGAGGAGGAAATGTATTTTTTGGAAAAAATATACGGTTTAATTTTACTGCGTAATTATTAGTCATAGAACAAATATTCATAATTACAGTTGTAGAGTTTAATTAGGTGTACCAGATGCTGCAATGATATTTTCAACATCTCTAATAGATTTCGAGAAAAGGAGAAAATTGTTTTGGAAAAAATATACGGTTTAATTTTACTGCGTAATTATCCGTCATAGAACAAATATTCATAATTACAGTTGTAGAGTTTAATTAGGTTTATCAGATGCTGCAATGATATTTCCAATATCTCTAATAGATTTCGAGAAAAGGAGAAAATTGTTTTGGAAAAAATATACGGTTTAATTTTACTGCGTAATTATCAGTCATAGAACAAATATTCATAATTACAGTTGTAGAGTTTAATTAGGTCTATCAGATGCTCTCAAAAGCTATTAGAGATATTGAAAATATCATTGCAGCATCTGAGAGACCTAATTAAACTCTACAACTGTAATTATGAATATTTGTTATATGACTGATAATTACGCAGTAAAATTAAACCGTATATTTTTTCCAAAACGATTTCCTCCTTTTCTCGAAAGCTATTAGAGATATTGGAAATATCATTGCAGCATCTGATAGACCTAATTAAACTCTATAATTGTAATTATGAATATTTGTTCTATGACTGATAATTACGCAGTAAAATTAAACCGTATATTTTTTCCAAAACAATTTTCTCCTTTTCTCGAAATCTATTAGAGATATTGGAAATATCATTGCAGCATCTGATAGACCTAATTAAACTTTACAACTGTAATTATGAATATTTGTTCTAAGACTGATAATTACGCAGTAAAATTAAAACGTATATTTTTTCCAAAACAATTTCCTCCTTTTCTCGAAAGCTATTAGAGGTATTGGAAATATCATTGCAGCATCTGATAGACCTAATCAAACTCTACAACTGTAATTATGAATATTTGTTCTATGACTGATAATTACGCAGTAAAATTAAACCGTATATTTTTTCCAAAAAATACATTTCCTCCTCAGATTCTCGAAAGCTATTAGAGATATTGGAAATATCATTGCAGCATCTGATAGACCGAATTAAACTTTACAACTGTAATTATGAATATTTGTTCTAAGACTGATAATTACGCAGTAAAATTAAAACGTATATTTTTTCCAAAACAATTTCCTCCTTTTCTCGAAAGCTATTAGAGGTATTGGAAATATCATTGCAGCATCTGATAGACCTAATCAAACTCTACAACTGTAATTATGAATATTTGTTCTATGACTGATAATTACGCAGTAAAATTAAACCGTATATTTTTTCCAAAAAATACATTTCCTCCTCAGATTCTCGAAAGCTATTAGAGATATTGGAAATATCATTGCAGCATCTGATAGACCGAATTAAACTCTACAGCTGTAATTATGAATATTTGTTCTATGACTAATAATTACGCAGTAAAATTAAACCGAATATTTTTTCCAAAAAATACATTTCCTCCTCATATTCTCGAAAGCTATTAGAGATATTGGACATATCATTGTAGCATCTAATAGACCTAATTAAACTCTACAATTGTAATTATGAATATTTGTTATATGACTATTAATTACGCAGTAAAAAATATAACCGTATATTTTTTCCAAAATAATTTCCTCCTTTTCTCGAAAGCTATTAGAGATATTGAAAATATCATTGCAGCATCTGATAGACCTAATTAAACTCCACAACTGTAATTATGAATATTTGTTCTATGACTAATAATTACGAAGTAAAATTAAACCGTATATTTTTTCCAAAACAATTTCCTCTTTTTCTCGAAAGCTATTAGAGATATTGGAAATATCATTGCAGCATCTGATAGACCTAATTAAACTCTACAATTGTAATTATGAATATTTGTTCAACGACTGATAATTACGCAGTAAAATTAAACCGTATATTTTTTCCAAAACAATTTCCTCCTTTTCTCGAATGCTATTAGAGATATTAGAAATATCATTGTAGCATCTGATAGACCTAATTAAACGCTACAACTGTAATTATGATTATTTGTTCTATGACTGATGATTACGCAGTAAATTTAAACCGTATATTTTTTCCAAAACAATTTCCTGTTTTTCTTGAAAGCTATTAGAGATATTGGAAATATCATTGAAGCATCTGATAGACCTAATTAAACTCTACAACTGTAATTATGAATATTTGTTATATGACTAATAATTACGCAGTAAAATTAAACCACATTTTTTCCTAAAAATACATTTCCTTCTTATTTTCTCGAAAGCTATTAGAGATATTGGAAATATCATTGCAGCATCTGATAGACCTAATTATACTCTACAACTGTAATTATGAATATTTGTTCTATGACTAATAATTACGCAGTAACATTAAACCGTATATTTTTTCAAAAACAATTTCCTCTTTTTTTCGAAAGCTATTAGAGATATTGGATATATCATTGCAGCATCTGATAGACCTAATTAAACTCTACAACTCTAATTATTATTATTTGTTCTAGGATTGATAATTACGCAATAAAATTAAACCGTATATTTTTGCAAAACAATGTCCTCCTTTTCTCGAAAGCTATTAGAGATATTGGAAATATCATTGCAGCATCTGATAGACCTAATTAAACTCTACAACTGTAATTACGAATATTTGTTCTATGACTGATAATTACGCAGTAAAATTAAACCGTATATTTTTTCCAAAATAATTTCCTCCTTTTCTCGAAAGTTATTAGAGATATTGGAAATATCATTGCAGCATATGGTAGACCTAATTAAACTCTACAACTGTAATTATGAATATTTGTTCTATGACTAATAATTACGCAGTAAAATTAAACCGTATATTTTTTCCAAAAAATACATTTCCTCCTCATATTCTCGAAAGCTATTAGAGATATTGGAAATATCATTGCAGCATCTGATAGACCTAATTAAACTCTAGAATTGTAATTATGAATATTTGTTATGTGACTAATAATTACGCAGTAAAATTAAACCGTATATTTTTTCCAAAACAATTTCCTCCTTTTCTCGAAAGCTATTAGAGATATTGGAAATATCATTGCAGCATCTGATAGACCTAATTAAACTCTACAACTATAATTATGAATATTTGTTCCATGACTGATAATTACGCAGTAAAATTAAACCGTATATTTTTTCCAAAATAATTTTCTCCTTTTCTCGAAAGCTAATAAGAGATATTGGAAATATCATTGCAGCATCTGATAGACCTAATTAAACTCTATAACTGTAATTATGAATATTTGTTCTATGACTAATAATTACGCAGAAAAAATAAACCGTAAATTTTTACCAAAAAATACATTTCCTTCTCATATTCTCGAAAGCTATTAGAGATATTGGAAATATCATTGCAGCATCTGATAGATCTAATTAAACTCTACAACTATAATTATGAATATTTGTTCTATGACTAATAATTACGCAGTAAAATTAAACCGTATATTTTTTCCAAATCAATTTCCTCCTTTTCTCGAAAGCTATTAGAGATATTGGAAATATCATTGCAGCATCTGATAGACCTAATTAAACTCTACAACTGTAATAATGAATATTTGTTCTATGACTAATAATTACGCAGTAAAAATAAACCGTATATTTTTTCCAATAAATAAATTTCCTCCTCATAATCTCGAAAGCTATTAAAGATATTGGAAATATCATTGCAGCATCTGATAGACCTAATTAAACTCTACAACTGTAATTATGAATATTTGTCATATGACTAATAATTACGCAGTAAAATTAAACGGTATATTTTTTCCAAAACAATTTCCTCCTTTTCTCGAAAACTATTAGAGATATTGGAAATATCATTGCAGCATCTGATAGACCTAATTAACCTCTACAACTGTAATTATCAATATTTGTTCTATGACTGATAATTATGCAGTAAAATTAAACTGTATATTTTTTCCAAAAAAATTTCCTCCTTTTCTCGATAGCTATTAGAGATATTGGAAATATCATTGCAGCATCTGATAGACCTAATTAAACTCTACAACTGTAATTATGAATATTTGTTCTATGACTGATAATTACGCAGTAAAATTTTTTTATATAAAAATAGTATATATATTCTTTATATAAAAATATATATTTTTTTTATATATAAATAATATATATATATATTTTTTATATAAAAATAGTATATATATTCTTTATATAAATATATATATATATATTTTTTATATAAAATTAATATATATATATATATATATATATATATATATATATATATATATATATATATATATATATATATATATATATATATATATATGTATTTTTTTTTTTTTATATAAAAATAGTATATATATTCTTTATATAAAAATATATATTTTTTTTATATATAAATAATATATATATATTTTTTATATAAAAATAGTATATATATTCTTTATATAAAAATATATATATTTTTTATATATAAATAATATATATATATTTTTTATATAAAAATAGTATATATATTCTTTATATAAAAATATATATTTTTTTTTATATAAAAATAGTACATATATTCTTTTTATAAAAATATATATATTTTTTATATATAAATAATATATATATATTTTTTATATAAAATTTTTATATATATTCTTTATATAAAATTTTTTTTTTTTTTTATATATAAATATTATATATATATTTTTTATATAAAAATAGTATATATATTCTTTATATAAAAATATATATATTTTTTATATGAAAATAGTATATATATTCTTCATATAAAAAAAAAATATATATATATATATATATATGTGTAATAATTTATTGGAATTTAGTATGTATTAGTTTGAGTAGACCATAAATCAGTATATGTATTTAATGTTACGATCAATTAACCTCTATCGATCTATCTAATTATCTATCTTATGAGGAAATGCAAGAAAAATAAACTAGTGCTATTAATAGTAAAGACTGAGTTCGGTGTTGAAGCGAAGGGAAGAAAATGTTAACAGAAATTGACTTGCCTTAACCTAACGTCTGAGGCTCCCAATGTTGTGGCCCTGAGGTGATGCATGGAATATTTTCTCAAGTGCCATGAAGGAATTTGATGATCATGCTTTTCAATTCCACTCTCAGTTCCGTACCAACATAGAGGAAGCTTTTAAGTGTTCCTTTTTATTTTATACCTCTCCTGGTGTCATTACATTTATTATTACCATCAATAACATATACAAGAGAAGAGAAGGAGATAGAGAAGGAAGAAGATTGAGAACCACTACCTTATGCTTGCCAAGATTCGTTTCTTACTCACATTTGATGTATATATAATCACGACTTTACTCCGTCTTTACGCTTTTAATGTTATAAGACCATTTGACGGATTCGAGAGAGAGAGAGAGAGAGAGAGAGAGAGAGAGAGAGAGAGAGAGAGAGAGAGAGAGAGAGAGAGAGAGAGAGAGAGAGAGAGAGAGAGAGAGAGAGAGAATAAAAAAAATTACCCTGGCGGCAATTTAGAGCATATTTTGGCTATAAGCTCACGTAAGTTCTCCTGACGGACCTCAAACTCGCGGCTGAGGAAATGCTGCTGAGATACAGAAAAGTCAAATCCGTGAAAGGAATCAGGTGCCAGAGCTTCCTTCCCGTTGACTGACAGGATCACGAGTTACCTTTGGCGTGGAGGCTCATGAAGACGTAACGGCGGGCGGGCGGGCGGAGGGGCGGGCGGGCGGAGGGGCGGAAGGAAGGGGCGAGGTGACGGAGGGGGTGACGGAAGGGGTGGGAGTTGGTAGTGGCGGTATGAAGGTATAGTTTTGACGCCCAACAGCTATCATCCGTCACGCAAAATGTTAATTGGAAGACATTATCTGTTTGTGTGAGAGTGGCTGAAGGAGGAGGAGAGGAGAGGAGAGGAGCGGAGAGGAGATGCAGTGTGAGGGAGAGAGAGTGTGAAGAGTGTTTTTTTTATAGGAAATAGTGGAGAGAGAGAGAGAGAGAGAGAGAGAGAGAGAGAGAGAGAGAGAGAGAGAGAGAGAGAGAGAGAGAGAGAGAGAGAGAGAGAGAGAGAGAGAGAGAGAGAGAGAGAGAGAGAGAGAGAGAGAGAGAGAGAGAGAGAGATAGATATCAGTATTTCTTCCCCACCTTCCTTGCTGTATTTATGTACTTATCTATGTTTTCGTATGTCTGTTTATCTGATTGTGTGTGTGTGTGTGTGTGTGTGTGTGTGTGTGTGTGTGTGTGTGTGTGTGTGTGTGTGTGTGTGTGAATCATTCTTTCTCCCCGCGTCTCAGAGTCTCGTTCAGTCTGTCTGGCCATGAGCCTGTCGGTCTCTTTAATCTAATGTATGGTTTTTTTTTGTCTCTAAAGGTTGGCTGAGGGAAGGAGGCAGAGAGGCAGGAAGAAATAAGACTTTCGCTATTTGATGAAGGTACCAGTTCATTTCTGGCTTAAAGTTAGTTAGAAATACAGTAAGAAAAGAGAGAGAGAGAGAGAGAGAGAGAGAGAGAGAGAGAGAGAGAGAAAGAGAGAGAGAGAGAGAGAGAGAGAGAGAGAGAGAGAGAGAGAGAGAGAGAGAGAGAGAGAGACGAACAGGATGAAGGGGAGGGAAAGGGAGGGAAAGGGAGGCAAATGTAGAAATCTGAAAGAAGAGACCGCGAGAAGGTGTTGGAAGAGTAACATTATGAGGGAGGCGCGACGAGGAGGAAGTGAAGGTTGGTAAGGAGGTGCTGTGAGGCTAATTATTATGACAAAATGAAACGTGGGAGAGAAAGGGAGCGTGAAGGAGGAAAGGAAATTAGAAGTATAATATATAAGGAGGAGGAGTAAGAGAGCGTGTTAGGAAATGAGTGTTAACTGGGAGAGTGTTGGAAGAGAGAGAGAGAGAGAGAGAGAGAGAGAGAGAGAGAGAGGGAGAGAGGGAGAGAGGGAGAGAGAGATGCCGATATATATCTGTAGTGAACCTTGCAAAAATCACTTGAAAGACGACTAAAAGAAAAAAAAAACGAAAATCGCACACCTCGAGATCAGAGAGGGAACCCTAAATACACCCAAGGGAACTCCACCCTAACATCACTTACCGCCTTTCCTTCGCAGGTCTCGTGGTCTTCCGCCTTTACTGATGCTGTTTGATTCTTTGTTGTCCTTGACTTGTATGCTCGTATTTACTTACCTGTGTATATATTTCCGACCTGCTGCTGGTGATGGTGGGGATATGATAGTAGTAGTGGTACTGGTGGAGATAAAGATTTTCGTGTTCCTAATAGGCGCTGTTCATGGGTTTAGGTTTTTTTGATGTGTTTTTTCTTTTTAGTATGCTTTATTTTTTTATGCGTTGGACTGAGTTTGTGGGGGTTGGATAAGCTCTTGTGTTGTGGTGGTTTAATATTGTAGGTGCTAGTGTGGATGTGTTGAAGGGGTTGTCTTTCTGGCTCTGTTGGCTCAGTGCTGATGTATTACTTGTACTTGTTACTGTTTATGTATTTATTGATATTTCTGAATCGTTTTTTTTGTGTGGTACAGAGAAATGCAGTGTATGTGCCAGCCATTGTTTTTATTAATATAATACATTCTCATACAGATCCATACATACATTTTGAGACAGTTGTAGTACACAAAAAAATTAAAGGGTGAACGGTACTCTAGGAAATTCCACATATTAACTTGATCTTTCCCCGTTTGCAACACAATGGTGGATTGGTCTATTTAACATTGACAATAAGGAAAAGGGTGACGTGCTGCGAAGCGATGTGAGGCGTGCCCCTCCGTTGGCCGGCTCGTCTCCCGGGCTTAGGGTGGAAATGTGTCACCCACGACCGCAGGAACAACTGTGTACTCGTGTATCGGTGTGTAGGGAAGGTACGGCTGGAGACCCTTGGTGCGGGGGTCGGGACAAGCGACAGGTGGCAGCGGACAGCGGCTTGCACCTCCATCATCACCAGGGCTGTTGGTTGATGGCTGTGTGTGTGTCTGATTCTTTGTGCATCGACTCGAACGCTGGTTGTTGAAGGTGTTCGATGGCAGGTCATGAGTGTGAGGGCAGGCCGCTGTGGTCCCCTCGCCGCCTGGTCGCCCGCCTCTCCCCTCGCTGCACTACACGACCTCACGCTAGTGCGGTCGGTTGCAAATACATACCAAGAGAATGAAATACAGAAGGGAAGGTATTGCCGAATGAAGGAACAACTATACTGTAAGTGGAGGGTCACAGGAGAGCTTGATGAGGCGATCCCCTGTGGTGGAGATTTATGCCGGGGTGTTCGGGAGGGTTGGAGCGGCGGCCTCGGTGGTGGTAGAGGGGATGGTAGGGATTATGGGGGGCACTGGGGTCGTCGTCTCTTACATGAAAAAGTTGCGGGCGTGGGGCTGCAAGAGGAAAGCGAAATAAGGATTAGATTTTATTTTATTCTAAATCTATTTGACACACATAAGATTTTGCAAGTATATATGTTTCAAATTATTGATATTTCATACGATGATAGCTTGAATCTTAATGCTACAGAAGGGGTACTCACTCTGGCACTAACTTGGTACTTAGAGCTGCTGAAACAGAGGTGACAGGGCATGAGTGTCTGTGTGCGACAGGCTTCAAGAAGACATAAAGTTCGGGGAGACATTCCCAATGTGTTCAGAGACAGAGTGACAGTGATAGCGATAGCGACAATAACATTGACAGACTATAGAGCATTCTTCTCTACGATTGCTATCAGAGAGTAATGACTATAAGTGAGTATGTAGTTCTCATTTACTTGAGAGAGCTCTGAATGAGTTATATAAAATTATTATATCAGTGTTAATTAGATGTGAGGCAGAGCAGGCGGGGTTTAGCTCTTTCTTGAACATCGGGGACGCGTGTGAGTGTCGATGCGTCAAGTTGCTGGCGTGGTAGTTATTCATAATTGATGGACTGAGTGTGCTTAGTTATCTTGCATGATTATTTAAAATTGTTATGTCTTATTCTCAAGTGGCGTTGAGTTTATAGATTATGGTTTATAGTTATGGTGTCTTTGTAGGTCATTAGAAGTTGTTTGGAAATAGTGATGGCGAAGGAGGGAAGGAAATATAGGATAAGAGAGTGGTGGTGGTGATGACGGTGATGATAGCAAGGAAAAGTCCAGAAGGAACCAGGAGGGCTGATGCCGCAGCGCTTCAAGCTAAGGCTTAGTGGATGGTGTCAATAAGAACTTACCTGAGGGGACATGCGAACCATGGACTCGGCCCGACCCTTCGCCTTGACTTTGTTGGCACACTGCTCGGCGTTGTCAGCACGCTCCTCAGCCTCCTCCAGCTCCTGCTGGGCTTTGCGGAACTTAGCCAAATTCAAGGCAGCGATTTCCTCAGCCTCCTCGATCTGGCGCTTGTAGGTCTTGATCTTCTGCTGGAGTTTGTCGACAAGGTCCTGCATCCTCTCGTGGTTCTTCTTGTCCTCATCGGCCTGGAAGGTGAGCTCCTTGATGCGCCTCTCGCACTTCCTCAGATTCTTTTGGGCATCGGCGTGGCGGCGAGCCTCGTCGTCCAGCTGATTTTCCAGTTCACGCACACGACCCTCCAGCTTGCCGATGGCCTTTTTGGTGGCCTTCATGGCGTTACCCTCCACTTCCTCAAGGCGCACCTGTAGCTCCTTCACGGACACCTCGAGAGCCTTCCTCATCTTCTCCTGGTTCTGGGCGTGCTCCTGTTCGGCGCGGAGTTCGTCAGCTAGGCGAGCAGCGTCCACCATGGCCTTCTTGGCCTTTTCCTCAGAGTTCTTGGCCTCGTTAAGCATCTCGTCAAGATCAGCCTGGAAGAGAAATGAAAAATATAATGTAGCACTCTGTTAACATTATGTAATGAGTAACTCATGTGTATGTTTAATGGTTATGTGAATAATTAACAACGCACAGATAAAACAAGATCTTACATGTAAAGTCTGCATCTCTCCTTCGAGTTTCCTCTTGGCCAGGGTGAGGGAGCCATTTTGTGCTGAGAGGTCATTAAGATGGTCATTGGCTTCAGCCAGGTCTGACTCGGCCTGTCGACGGCCGCGGTCAGATTGCTCGAGCAGTGTGCGAGACTCCTCCAGCTCACCGTGCAGGGCGTTGGCGCGACGCTCGGCGATGCCATACTGTTCGCGGTATTCAGAGGACAGACGTTGCTCCTCCTCCACGCGGGTCTGCAGGTCCTTGATATCGAGTTGCAGCTTCTTGGCATGCTTCTGTAGGTCAGCGTTGGCCTTGTTGGAGTGGTCGAGGGCGATTTCGAGCTCATTGATGTCAGACTCGAGCTTCTTCTTCATGCGGAGAGCCTCGGCTTTGCCCTTCGCCTCAGCCTCGAGGGACGCCTGCATGGAGTCAATGGCGCGCTGGTGGCATTTGCTGTGGGTGAAACATGGAGCTTAGTAATGTTTATGAATATGATTATTGTGTACAGAAACATAATGGTTCTTATCATTAGCAAGTAATACATATACAGTAAAAGTATGATACTTACCGAGTGTTGTCGAACTCCTCCTCCTTCTCCTGGATGCGCCTATCAATTTCCTGTCTGACTTGGCTCAGCTCCAGCTGGGCACGGAGCACTTTGTTCTCCTCCTGCTCCAGGGCGGCCTCAGCCTCCTCAAGAGCAGCCTGGAGTTCTTCTTTCTCGATCTCAAGACGTTTAGCGTTCTTCTGGATTTCATGGAGGGATCGGCCGCCCTCTCCGATCTGGTCCATCAAGTCCTTGATCTCATCGGCGAGGTTCTTGTTCTCACGGCGCACAGAGTCCAGTTGTTCAAGGTTCTCCTCGTAGGCAGCCTTGACGCGGAACAGTTCCGTGGAATAGTTGCGGCACTCCTTCTGTGATGCGTCCAACTCAGCGGCGAGGTCATCAACCTTCATCTTCCATTCAGAGATGATCTTGTCGAAGTTCTTCTGCTTCTTCTCTGCAGCATTGGCCAAAGTCTGTGCTCGCTCCACCTCCAGCTGCATGTCCTCCAACTCGGTGGCGATGCGCTGTTTGGTCTTCTCGAGGTTCATGTTCTTAACATTCAGCTGCTCGATCTGCATTTCAGCTTCCTCCAGACGGGCGGCGAGCTTCAGGCGGGCTGCCTCCAGCTCCTCGGCGCGGGCAACACCTTCGGATTCGTACTTGGCACGCCACATCTGAGCCTCGGCGTTGGACTTGGAGAGTTGGCGTTGGAGGTCAGCTTTACCTTCGCTCTCCTCATCCAGTTGTTCTCGGAGGCCATCAATGTCGTGCTCAAGATTACGGAACTTACCGAGTAGGGTTGCACGTTCCTGTTGGGCAGAGTGGGGAGGGCAAGGAAGGGCAAGGAGAGTGAGATTCATGAGGCAAAACAAGACTAAATGTTGTGTGTATGTATGTAGGTATGCATTTCTATTTGTTTTGATGTATGCATGCATATGAATACTTATATACATAAGAATGAGAAGCGTAACTTACTCTGCACTCGTCATCAGCAAGCTTCCTGCTGTCATCGAGCTGGTTGGTGAGGGACAGCTTGAGTTTAGACAGCTGGCCGATCTGACTTTCCGCTTCCTCAAGTTGACGCAGAAGGTCGGAGTTTTCAACGGCGAGCTTCTTCTTGGTGGCGTCAAAGTCGTTGAGGGTGCGATTAGCTTCGTCAAGTTTGGCCTGAATCTCGTTGTACTGGTGTTGGATCTGCTTGTTCATCTTTTCCGCAGCGGCCTAAGGGAAGGGGATGTTAGCAGGGGTCTCGGGCGTCGGGAGAGGGGACGGGAGGGTGCAAGGAAAGGTTGACCATGACTTGAAATTTTCGTTCCAAGGTTTTTACGATTGTGAATAAATATTTCATGATTTGATTTCGAGAATATTTACTTATAAGGAGAAAAATATATACTATTTGAATGGGAGCAGTGTAGTCTCATGGGCCACTTGTAAGTACAGAAAGAGAGAGAGAGAGAGAGAGAGAGAGAGAGAGAGAGAGAGAGAGAGAGAGAGAGAGAGAGAGAGAGAGAGAGAGAGAGAGAGAGAGAGAGAGAGAGAGAACTAAAGGGATTAAGTAAAGGCGGTAGTAGATTGGAATGGATATAGGTAGATAGATAACTAATCACATAGATATCTAGGAAGGGAAAAAAACTTTTATTTGAAGAATGCGAGAAGTAAGACTTTCCAGCCCACTGTCAAAGAGTGTGAAAGTTAAGACAGAAGACAGATATTCTACACTATACATGTACGTATGTGACCTCGCTGGCCTGGAGGTCGTACTGCAGGAATGACTTTATCTGTTTGACTTCGACCTACTCTCAGGCGAGCCAGATCACACGCACGCACATAACACGAATTCCAAGAAAGGAAGGGAAGCAGGAGAACTTCGTCTTATGAACGCCGACAGAAGCGCGGGAGGTGATCAGCTGTTCAACACAGCATCTGTAGCTCAGACAAACGTTACACCTCCCATGTTTTGACAAGCTCAGCTAAACACGATGCACGTTTTCACCATAAGACGACAAAATGAATAACGTAGACTATTAATAATTAGTTACTTCCCTTAAGACGACAGAATGAATAACGTACAATATTAATTATTAGTTTTTTTTCCTTTAAGACGACAGAATGAATAACGTAGAATATTAATAATTAGTTACCTCCCTTAAGACGACAGGATGAATAACGTAGAATATTAACAATTAGTTATTTCCCTTAAGACGACACCGTGTTGTGACAAAAATAAGACAGACTCTGGTATGCACGATTCTCTGGAACAGTCACGACAAACATCGCGGAATTTGACAGATAATCGCAACTTTACTGAGTATGGACATGACAGGCAAGATAATGAATGCGAGGGAAGGAACATCCACACTTCCTTCAGGACGTGACTTTACGTGGCAGAGGAAGCGGCAGGGATCTCTACGTAGCTCTAGCGAGTGTCACCAAGGATCAACTCAGAGCCTCGTGCTTTACCTTCTCCACGGTCATACTATCCGAGGCAAACTTGAGATCATCATTTTGACTCTTCAATTCATCCTTTTCCTTTTCATGCCTGTTAGAATATAATATAGTATGTGTTAGCAGAGCAAGGAAGTGAGAGACAGCTCATGTGTGTGGCTAATACTGAATTTACGGATGCGAGAAAAGAGTCTAGAGTTGCAACTTTGAACTCTAAACTCCTTATACATCTCGCATCTCCGGCAAGACTTGAGCCATCCGGGGATATAGAGGAATACTTGTGAAAGATAGAGGGAGATAGAGAGTCTTGAGTCAACCATTAGAGGCATTAGTGTTGTTGTGGTCGGCGTGAGCGTGGTGTGTGGTGTTTACCTTCTCATTACTCATAAGATCAGCTGCTGAGCGTGCATCATTGAGCTCCGAGGACAGAGTAGTCTTTTCCCGCTCGGCCCTGTGGTGGGGTGAGAGTGAGGACGGGTGCTCTCAGGAGCCCGAGCAACACCATGTATACTTAGGAGGGGAAGGGATGGCAATGTAGGACATTTATGGGAAACAAAAGAAAAATAAAAGGCAGGAAAAAGCAGCAGGAAAGCGTCTCTTTGCTCGGGACAAAGAAAAGAGGAAAGTTGGTCTGCCGACTAAAGTGCTGAGTGAGCTACGGTAGGGCAAGACACAGAGAGGGAGTGAAGAAAGGAGGCGCCTCTCAGGTTTACCTTATCTCGGGCAAGAATGTCCATGGTTGACTTGGCATCATCTGCATCCCGCCTCAAGGAGTCCTTATCCTTTTCAGTCCTACACGAAGGAGTTACAGGCGGCAAAGTAAAATAAAAGAGAAATGTAAGTGAGCAGCGTGTGGTTATTCGTTAGTGCTGGAGAGAAAAGGTACTTCTGCGCTGAATGTGCGTGTTAGCAGATGTTAGCAAGTGTGAATGCATGGAGGACAGCTTGTTCGTTAAAGGGGAAGGTGAGGAGCTTATGCCTCTCTGTTGACTGAACCTCAGGAAAGACACATTAGAAAATCAAGTGAACTGACATTACTTAAATTTCAGTAATTTAAAGAAAAAAATAGGAAATCTTCAACACATAAATCTGTGAAAACATCCCTAAATACTAGCACAGTTAGGGGCGAGGAGCCACCTAAGGAAAGGGACTCACCTAGCCTTCATTTTGTTGAGATGGTCGATCTGCTCAGACATTTCGCCGACGGCATCGTTGTGCTTCTTGCGGAGATTAGCAAGGGCAGCCTCGTGCTGGATATTGGACTCCTCGACGTCGCGACGGAGTTTCGCCAGTTCTGCTTCTCGCTTTTTGTTAAGTTCGATCTGTGCTGCTGTAGCGCCACCGGCCTCATCCAGGCGGTCACCAAGCTCCTCCAGTTCACGGCCCAAATGAGTCTTAGACTTCTCAGCCTTGGCACGAGCCTGGCGCTCATGCTCCAACTCTTCTTCGAGCTCCTCAATGCGAGCTTGCAATTCTTTAATCTGCTTCTGCAGCTTAGACACAAGACTCTGCTCATCTTCAAGTTTAGAGGCAAGAGAAGACACCTCCTTGTCCTTGCGTTGGATGCTCTGCTCGAGTTCTTTCTTGTTACGCTCAAGATCTGCAACGGCTTCCTGAGTCAGCTTGAGGTCACCCTCAATTTTCCTCTTGGCCTTATCGACCTCGCCGCGCAATTTCTTTTCGCGCTCAAGAGAGTCTTCGAGCTCATCGAGAGTCTGTTCCAACTTGGCTTTGACTTTGTTGAGGTGGTTGCACTTGTCCTCAATAGCCTGCAAGTCTTCAGCAGTTTTCTGGTTGCATTCCTGCAAGTGCTTCTTCTCTTTGTTGATTTTGTTGATGAGCTCATCCTGGTGAGCGATCTCGTCATTGAGGTTTCTGATCTGATGGTCTTTGGTAGCCTTATCCTGTTCCGCCTTCTGTACCGACAGTTCAAGATCTTCAATGTCCTTCTTGAGGCCACTGAGTTCTTGTTCTGTCTTCTTCTTGCTCTGGAAAAGCTGGTTGCGGGCCTCCTCCTCCTGCTGCAGGCGCTCTGTAGTTTCCTGAGGATAAGATGCCATGGGTCACCACTGCTATCACTATAAACACTAATACACGGACACACAACACTTAAGACACACACGACACTAAGGATGAGGAAATCGTGGCAAGTCCTACCTCCACGTTGAGGGGAGTGTATAAGGAACCCATACCGGCTACAGCTAGAGTTTACCAGGGACGGCAACAAGGGGAAGGGTAAGGGACTACTCGTCACAGATCGTACAAGACCACAGTGGGAGGCTGGGTCGTTCGTATATCGCTGCCTGGGCCAGACTGGGCGTGGAAGCTCTTCTCAACCCCAACTCAGTGAGGTTGAGTCACGGCCCGCACCTGGCCCACCTCATCACCGCTGACGTATACAACCCACCCACATCATTGTCTAAAAATAGCCTTCTGACATTTTTTCCGGAAAATGGATTCCATATGTGAAAATATGTAAAAATAAAGCTGTCTGCGGTTGTTGGCAAATGGCAATAGTAAATTAGCAGTATACATAGATTTTCAGTGTAGAGTAATGAACAGATATATAAATGAGTGCATACCTTCAACATGCTTGTTTATGAGGCGAGCTAAATACAGCTGCGAGGGTAAGCTGCCAGAGTGTTGATGTGACGAATGTTGGTGACGGAGGGTGGGGTGGGAGTGGCGGGCACCAGCCTCTTAAGGAAGTAGGTAGAGTGTGTGTGTGTGTGTGTGTGTGTGTGTGTGTGTGTGTGTGTGTGTGTGTGTGTGTGTGTGTGTGTGTGTGTGTGTGTGTGTGTGTGTGTTTCAGGATTACTTGGGTGCAGAAAATGGTTGCTTTACTAAAACGATATTAATGCCAATACTTACGTTGAGCTGAGCCTCCAGATCGGACTTCTGGCTTTGCAGCTTGGCCTGCTTGTCCAGGTACTCAGACACGTTGCCCTTGGTAGACTCGAGGGCGACCAAAAGGTTGTTCTTTTCCTCCAGGAGAGAGAGATTTGCGGTTTCGAGTTCCTTGCGCAGCTTGGCTTCACGCTCGTAGTTCTCCTCAGCCTTAGCGGCCTTCTCCTCTAGGGCGCGGATCTCGTCTTCGATGCGGGTGACGTTGAGGAGGGGCTTGACCTTCTGCCAGAGACGGTACCACGCCCATGTGCGGAGCTTCATGAACTTCCTGATATTCCTCTGTACCACAATGAGGGCCACGCGCTGCTCCTGCAGTTTCTTGTATGCCTTACGGCTGGTGTAGCCTCGGATCCACGCCTGCAGCCATGAGATGATCTTGGCGAGGCGGTCGTCACGGATTTCTTCGAGTGCTCCCAGCACACCAGCGCGGAAGAACACCTAACGCAGGGAGAGGAACACAGGTCACACTAGTACTCAGCACTCAGCCTCGACCATCAGCACCTTCGCTAAAACCTGCTTTGACACTGGACCGTTATTCCGCCACAAAGCTGCCCTGAGGGTGAGCTGAGGTATTACTTATCAGTCACAGGAAAACACCATAACTATGGCACAGAACGCGTCGCGTCCGTACGTACTTGCCTCTACGGGGACGACAACACACACATACTCACACATAAACATACAAGTACACACACTAATACACCTAATACTCTATCACACAAAATCACGAAAACTCCGTGCCACTTTGTAAGCGTAACACCACCACCCAAACACACGACATATACTCCTATAACTAACTCGGAGGAACACAGCCTCTACAGACACGGGGATTCACTCTTCAACACTGAAAACTAAGTTCACTCTTCAACCCATGCTCTCAGTCCACTACTCTATTGCACGCCACTAGTTAGCTGCATGCCGCCGTGCACGCACCTTTTATGCCCTCGTACCTGCTAACTAAAACAACACTCGCTGAGATTTTGAGGACGAGGAAAGGATTGAGGGAAGACAATACCTTTCAGCACTCGGTTTTCTCTCTTACGTGACATCTGAGTTTTCCAGATTAATTTCACATGAGAGGAAAAGGAACATTAAAGGGACACAGACTTAACCTAACTAGATTATGGTGTAAATTATCACTCCTTCGTGGCAGGCAAAATAGACTTACTAGAACCTATCACACTAATAATACACATAACTAAAACTACGTAGATTAGTATAGATTACACAGTTGCAATTTTAGTGTTAGCAGAAAAAAAATCTATTGTTAGTTTCATCTCCCTCGATGGTAGAGGTGAGAGGGGGAAGGGGGAGAGAAGGGGAACAGGAGAGGGGAGCGAGAGGGAGAAGGGGGAGACATGCCTTGGTGTGGCCCATGCGGTACTTTTCAGACTCGAGCTCAGCGGACGTCAGCAGTTCTTGGGAGGCTCTCTTGTCATCATCCTCTATGTTTTTGGTAGCCTTGGGATTGAGGATGTTGTATCTACGGCGCCAAGAGGAAGGAAGAAGAGACAGAAAAAAAAGGAAAGAAAGAGGGAGTGAGGTTAGTGATGCATACCAAAAAAAGTTGATAAAAACATCGTAGAATAATGTCTAGTCGAGAAAAAAATTGGGGTCCAGGAGAAAAAAAATTGGACCGATAGGCACACGGATGTTAACTTTCAAGAGCATATTGAGTGAGCTGAAAATTAGGCCGGAAAAGGAGACTTCGTTGTCCTCTTCGAAAACTCCCAGAGGAAAAAAAAGGAGTAGCAGTAAAAAATTTCAGGAACCCGTTACTTAGCGAGAGAGAGAGAGAGATAGAGAGAGAGAGAGAGAGAGAGAGAGAGAGAGAGAGAGAGAGAGAGAGAGAGAGAGAGAGAGAGAGAGAGAGAGAGAGAGAGAGAGAGAGAGAGAGAAAAAAAAAAGAGAGAGAGAGAGAGAGAGAGAGAGAGATCCGCAAGCAGGTCACGTCATGGGTTAAGCTCAGTAAGGTAGAGCGAGTGAAGGGCACATGGAGGTGTAGATGTGTGTAAGGTATACGGTGACATGCCTTGGTGTGGCCCATCCTGTACTTCTCCGCTTCCATAGTGATACTGTCAAGGATGACCACAGCCGCCTTCTTATCGTCCTCAGCGGCAGCGGCGGCCTTGGAACATAGGATGGAATATCTGTCGGGCAGAGGGAGTGCTGGAGTGCTTCCCCGGAGATGGCGACCCCTTACCTCGGGGGGAACTGCTACAGGGGGGTACTAGTGCAAACAGTGCGGGACTAGACTATACTAACTAGCTACTTCATGGTCACTCGGAATCCCCTGGTGGGTGGGTCTTGGCCGCAGGGACGGGACGCTACAGGCAGGCGGGAGGGAGGGAAGGAGAGAGGGCAGAGTCATTAGCTGCCTGCAGGGGAAGGGGAAGGGGGTGGGTCGTCTGTCGGGTGGTCTTCATGGGTCTTTCCGCGGACTCACCAAAGATAGACGCTAATGGGAACACAGACTCCTAAGTCAAAATCATATCGTTCTCGCATGCAACGTGAAGGGCGAGGCAAGGGTTGCCTGCACGTGCCTTGGTGTGACCCAGCCTGTATTTCTCACAATCAAGCTCGATGATCTCAAGGATGACCTTGGCCGATGCCTTTTCGTCTGGAGCCTGCGCCGCCGGCTTGGAGGCTAAGATACAATATCTGACGGCGGAGAGAAAGTGGTGTTGGGGTCAGTAGGCGACAGTAGAGTATGGCAGTATGCGTGTGTGCGGTTAGAGCTGCTTTGTGTTTGTGTACAAGTAGCACATGAGGTTATTGTGTGTGTGTTGCGTGTCTCATACATAATGTGCATGCATTACGCTGAAGTTTCAGTCCTTGTAGAATTATTTATTAAATTGCAGCTCTCAAATAATAACAAAAATATTTACCTAACGGTCTTTTGAGTTATCAAAATAAAAATGTTCTGTAATTGTATGTTTGTTATAATGAATTAAAGGGTAATGCAAAACCTGTCAAAGCATACAGAGTGAGAGTTAACACCCTGAACCTCAACTGGCACGGGTTAATACAGGCGTAGAGTGGCAGGGACGCCCACACACAGGAGCAAGACGCAGCCGACCCACAGCCACACTTAAGACGCGGCTGCCATCGTACTGGGCGTCACCTCGGAGGCACCATCCGCACCACATTGCAAATACTACTGTAGCTGAGGCGTTGAGAAGGCCAAGGAAGGCATAGTGAAACAGGCGCGAGGAGAGGAACCGAAATTTGAGGATTCTTCCTCTACACGGCGACGATGGTGCGGTTTCAGGGTGACGGGAAGGGGATGTGGTGACAGGAAGCATAGTGGGTCGGGTGATAGGGGAAGCTTGGGATAGGGTGATAGGGGAAGATTGGGATAGGGTGATAGGGGGGAAACAGGGAAACTTTGAGGATGGGGTGATAAGGAAAACTTAGGTGACTTTTCTGCCCGTCCTTTCCGTATGAACGACTCGAGATGACCAAGTACACGAGCACAAAGAAAAAAAAGTGTGTGGCGTGCTGACTGGCATTACGAAAACAAAGAAAAAAAGATGAAAAAAAACGAAAACGAGATAGTGAAATAGTAGACAATGAAAAAAAACGTACATAGAGTGAAATTAAGATAAATAAAGCAAGATAAGACGAAGAAAATAAAGTCAAAGTAACGTTGAGAATATAGTTAAAATATAAAATGTCGCCAGCGAAAAAAAAATCAAATCAACGAACGTGATAAAAGAAAAAAAAAATGTTGCCAATCACAACGAAAACAGACATTTTGTGAGCAAGTATTTTCTTTTTTCTTTTTATCAAGTTATTGAGTTATTCGGGCGTGAGGCGGCGTGGCGGAGGGGTGAAGAAAGAGCAACGGCGAGGACGTCCGGGCTTCAGGAATTGGCGGCAAAATTCTGGATGCGTGTGTTGGCCTCTTGGTGTTGCGGTTATCCATCATTTGACTCTTTGTGTGTGTGTGTGCATTATGTTCGTGAAAAAAAATTCCATCTTTCCAATAACGTGACCTTTGGGCTTATCGAGTGAGCCTTAAACTACCTTGATAAAAAAAAACGAAATATTCCTAACTACCATCTGTTACCTGTCACCTGCTGAGAAGAACATATTTATAGGCAATTTATACACCTGTGGGAAAACTTATTCTTTTCAGCCAAATGGATTTGTGTTTTGTTTAACAAATATATTTTATATCATAAGGTTGTAAACTATGAGGATGTGTATTTCATTTTTTTTTTTATATATTGTTTGTTAGGTGAAGGAGGTGTGAGGTGGTAAGATGGGGTGTGAGGGAGGATGAAGAGAGAGAAGGAAAGAATGGGTTGGTGGTATCGAAAGGAAAGGAAGAAAATGGCGAGAGAGAGAGAGAGAGAGAGAGAGAGAGAGAGAGAGAGAGAGAGAGAGAGAGAGAGAGAGAGAGAGAGAGAGAGAGAGAGAGAGAGAGAGAGAGAGTCGTAGTAGTAATAGTAGCAAAGAAGTGTGACAGATGTGACAGAAGATATGACAAAGATATGAACGTGGAGTGTGGCAAATATAATATGACAGAAGCTTAACAGAAGAGCATCAGAGCATGAAGTGTAGCAGGGGTGTGACAAAGGGTGTGTTGGGGGATATGAATGTGACAGGGATGTGACAGGAATGTGACAGGGAAGGAATCTCACCGGTGTTTGAAGTCTGCATAAATCATCCTGTTGGGGAAACCTTTACGGCAGATACGGATGCCTTCAAGCACGCCGTTACAGGTGAGCTGATGCATCACAAGGGCAGCGTCAATCACACCTGGAGGAAGGGCAAGGGGAAGGACAGGTGTTCAGAGGGTTCTCCAGCAGCGAGACCGTGAGGGGAGTTGGCTCTTGCTAGGATCCAACTCCAATTCCAACCACAAGCCTCAGGTCCTCTTTTATATCGTCATCAGGAAGGTTGAACTGAGATGCTAAATAAGTTGAGGTGATTAAGTTAATAGTGAGATGAAGGGATTGTTGACATGACTTTCTCTTTATGTTGGTATTGAGGGGGATAAAGATAAATGTAAAGATACTTACCTGTGTGTGGTGCAGAGCAAGGTGAGGGTCAGGGATGATTATTACTGACAGGTGCGATAGTGATAGTAAAAGCAGATGTAGATGACCGCACACACGCACGCACACATACACACACACATGCATACACACACTCACATTCACACCCACACCCACACACACGCACACGCACACGCACACGCACACGCACACGCACACGCGCACACACACACACACACACACACACACACACACACACACACACACACACACACACACACACACACACACACAAATACACACACACAGGCGTCGCTGGTTACAGAGAGACATGATGGGGTGCAGAGCTCTTAGTTGAGCCATGATAACAAGGCTGCGAGGCTACCTTACCGGCCGCCTTGACCTCGTTAGGGATGATGCAACGGACGAAGTGAGGTTCAGTTTTCCTCAATACAGCCATCAGGTTGTTGAGTTGCTCCTGAAGGGCGAACAAACACCACTGAGACAACAAACAAACATGCACACAGGACGCTTGTGATGCGGGAGGGGGACAGCGGCTCACAGGAGTCTCTGGTGGTTACCGCTCTTACAGGAAACTAAAAGAGACGACAGTCAGAGTAATGGGACGACACGATGGGGGAGGAGGAGCGACGAGTCGTTTGCGTCGTGTCCAGGAGGGTAAGGGGTGTGGAGGGAGGGTGAGGATTAATATGGTGGACGAGGAGCAAAGTACAATAATGACATTTGGTTTTATAACAGATTTTGGGACTTAGTAGGATTTTATGTGAGTAGGGAGAGGATGCACCGCCATGTCTTATTTGGATCTCGGTGCGGGGACGGAGTGACATGACAGTGTGAGTGAGTGAGTAATATTTTGCCTCGCCACGTGAGCGACGGCGTCAACACGTGGCCTCTTACCAGCTGCCTTCACTTCGTTAGGGATGATGCAACGGATGAAGTGTGGGGCTGTGCTCCTGAGAACTGTCATCAGGTTGTTGAGCTGCTCCTGAGGATGGGAAGGGAAGGACACACTCAGAGGACGACGACACACTGGTGGCTCGTCACTGCGAGAGCCATTGTGACCAGGAGGAGGTGGGTGGCTGAGGAAACACTCAAGGGACATTACACAAAACTGTCCCTTGTTCAAGTAATGTGGACAGAACACGCCGCCAACGGGGCGTTTGTACGCAAACACTTCGTCCTACAAGTCAGTGTGAGGGACGAAGAGGGACGCGGTGCTCCTGGTGCGTGTTGTCGTGCCGGGCACCATGAGGAACATACAATACGAAGGGCAACTTTAAACAACCAAGACGGAAACTAGTATTATCGACTAACTGACAAGTACTAGTGGTAACATCCTTGTTTTAAAAGGTGCTCCAAGGACATTTATGTGTATCTGAAGGTGTTTTGTGCGACCTTACCAGGCGCCTTCACCTCATTAGGGATGATACAACGGATGAAGTGTGGTGCAGTGCTCCTGAGAGTCGTCATCAAGTTGTTCAGTTGCTCCTGAGGACGACCACAGTCACAATGAGACTCATGAAAAAATGTGGAGGGTTTTGGGGAGATGGGCGAGGGTTGAGGGTGAGGGGCAGGGGTGATTGGGAGTCCTTTTTTCCAGGGTAGTGTGGAACATGCAAGGGTGAATGGGAGGCTGGGGAATAACCAAACTACAAAGACCCGTAGCGCTGGTGCATCCACGAATCACAGCTCCAACTCGATTCAAATCGAGGGATTTACTTTTGTCTAAAACACTAACTGGACAGTTTTATCACACTCAAGGTTGGTTGTAATTTTTAAGGAAAGAAAAGTGGGAAGGGATTTGAGCCAATTTGCCAGCCCGGCCAATTGTGTTGGTCAAGAGATTGACTTTAAGGAAGGAAGAGGAAAGAACACACGGTACAGCCAGCTGTTCCTGCGGGTGTGTCGGCTCAGCTACTGTGGAGGAAGAACATGCCGGCAACCGTGCACTGGAGGCACGCTCGGGTGCAGGGAAGGAGAGGGAAGATTTGGAGGGCATTCCAGGGAAGATAAGGAAGGGTGTCCTCAGGCAGGGATTTAGAGGGCACACCACGGTGGGGAGGGTGGGAGGGCGGGCCTTACCAGACTGTTTCATCTCATTGGGAATGATGCACCGGATGAAGTGGGGAGAAGTGCTCATCAGGGTAGTCATCAGTTTATTAAGCTGCTCCTGTGGTCATGAGGCGCGGGAGGGGAGAGAGAGGGTCACTCTTAATAAGGGGAGCGGGCAAGGGTGTGAATGGTCCTATACGTGATAGGGAAGGAAATGTCCATTGTGGGAAGTGCTGGGGAGTGAGGGGTCTCATATCGACCTTGGATCATTTTGAATATGGTGAAACTTTAAAACATGTACGTAACTCGGGACTTTTGAAGGGTGGTCTGCGGGTTCCTATTGTTATGCCGTAATATGTAATATGATACAGACTATGATATATCATGATATTGTCAAACTTACCGAGAATTAAGTACATGACAAAATATTACATCTTTACTGAAGTTGTTATGGAATCTTTTATAATTTATATTTCTACTAGGATGAAGAGTACATTCTTAATTCAATGCTTTACAGCTTTAAGAGGACGACAGTGTGTGTGTGTGTGGGGGCGGGGTACTATGATTGGGTGTCAAACGTAGAACCTTCGTATCTTGTCATTAAACTTGGGGTTGGAGGTAGTGTAGGTGTGTATTCACATAATCCTGCATTAAGTTAAACATGATCTGCAAAGTTGTCTCATTACTAAAGGAATACAAGAATAAGTGTATAAGGTCGTCTTCAGCAAGTGCATAAAACTAGCAAAAGGCAAATTAAAGATAAATCATGAGGTGAGAAGTAAATAGCAGTGTGGCGCAGCAAGTGTGACCTGGTGCTTGCAACACCTACGTGTACCGTGTACGTGTACCTAACGTTGTAAAGTTGTGGTTGGCTGCTTGTCATCCAAAGAAAAATAGTTTACTGAAAAAGAATGTTCTTATGGGGACCTTAGTAATGTTTCTAAACCATAAAGCATATCACTAGCATTACTTTTAATATTATAGAATATTAACTTAAAGTCCCAACCTTAAGTTTTAGTTGATATGCTGAAATCAGTATTACATGTAACTTAAAATATAACATGTGTATAAACTTAATAAAAATAATTAGTTATTGGAAGCCCAATACATGTGAGCAGAGGCAACACGAGCTGTGGCTTTGCGAAAAAAAAATACACAACTTAAGAAAAGAAAATAGAAGGTGGAAGTGTGAGACTGGGACAGGATGGGAGCTATAGGAAACGGAAGGTTTGAATTAAATACAAAGTGGTCGGAACAGGAGATTACATTTGGGGTGAATACGTAAAAAATAATTAATTTACTTTACCTTAAAGGTTTTGTTAACAAAAATGTTGAATTCGTTCTCTTAAAGTGTTTGTTTAATAGGGTATTTGTGCTGAATGGTTGATGGGAGGGTGGTCTAAGGAAGGGGAGGGTTGAAAGAGAGAGAAAAATCCATGAATACACGGATAAAAGCTGTCTTTACCTTGTACATGCCGGACACCGTCTGGAAAGCGGAACCCTTCGTGCGCTTTCCGCCTGCAGGAGAGAACGAACATATTCACCGAGACGCATTAGCGGTGGCCAAGGCACAGACACACACGTTAAAGTATCAAGGTGTTAGGAGGCAGGACGGGGAGAAGCTGCGAGTTACTGGTTATGGCCACATGGTGTTAAACTTGGTGGTATGTGGAGGGAAGACAGAGCGGGACAGACGAAATACTAATGTGGACGGTGGAACATGCGGAGGCAGGACGACAAGGGTCCGCCTCCAGCTGCTGCTACTGCTGTGCTGCTGCAGACATGTAGCTTTGCCATGTAGCGTTGCTATTAACGGCACTAAGTGATATTTACCCTGTACAGGCAGGAAACTGTCAGGAATCCAGAACCCTTGACGCGCTTTCCACCTGTTGGTAAATGGAACTCTCATAATCCGTGACTTAGGAGGAGAGGAGGCGGTAGCGTCCACCGAGGCGTGTCCAGCCTTGCTTGGGATGCCTGGCGCCGCCCTTGGTCATAAAAAAGGACGACTCCAGAAGTATCACCGATAAGATAATTAGAAACCTAATAATCACTCTATGACTCAGTCCTAGGGATGAGGTGGTTGAGGGTAAGATAGCGGGGGAAGGCAGCATGCACCTGGGGTATATTTGATTAACTTTGAGGGAGAGAATCCGCCCTGAGAGTCATTGGCAAGGGCTTGGCTTTAGGGAAAGATCAGTGTTTACCAGGAAATACGTCTACAGTTAGGGTCTGTGCAACTCACTTGTGTAACTACTGGTATTCCTTATTGTAAATGGAAAATAGAAAATATACTGGCAGATAATAAGGAAAAAATAATGTAGTTCATAGATAAGAAGGAAAATTAGCCACACCAGGCAACATCGGGGCGTGAGGCCACCGAGTGTTCCCTGTGGGCAAACAACAACCAGACCGGGAGACCACTGACTCCACGGCTGCCGGCACCCACCTGACTCATCACTCGAGAGAGAGAGAGAGAGAGAGAGAGAGAGAGAGAGAGAGAGAGAGAGAGAGAGAGAGAGAGAGAGAGAGAGAGAGAGAGAGAGAGAGAGAGAGAGAGAGAGAGAGAGAGAGAGAGAGAGAGAGAGAGAGAGAGAGAGAGAGAGAGAGAGAGAGAGAGAGAGAGAGAGAGAGAGAGAGAGAGAGAGAGAGAGAGAGAGAGAGAGAGAGAGAGAGAGAGAGAGAGAGAGAGAGAGAGAGAGAGAATGCTTTTCCCTCGTAGTGGCCTCGATGCATGGTCAGGGTGGGTGGGCGGTGGGTGGGGTGCTAGGCCAAGCCGATGTGTGTGCGTTACTCTGTGGGAAAAACGAAAAGGCTGTAAGGGTGTGACTGCAGGAGGGTGGGACGAGTTTTACCAGAGAGAGAGAGAGAGAGAGAGAGAGAGAGAGAGAGAGAGAGAGAGAGAGAGAGAGAGAGAGAGAATAGATAAATTGAAAGTAACAAAATTTGGTAAAAGTATATCATGATGAAAAAAAAAAAATACTCCTGTAATTATAAGGAGTAGGAGTAGAAGGAGGACACTCACCACCCTTGCCGCCGGTGTCAGCACCGCCAGACTGTCCAGGGTGATCAATGAAGATCTCCACTGTGAGGGCGTTGTTTGCCTTCTTCATCTGGTCCACCACAGTGTCGTTGAGGGGGTCCTTGTTCTTCTCGAGCCACCCAGTGAGGTTGTAGGGGACGGTGCCGGCGTAGTGGACGATGGCGAAGTGGGCCTCAGCCTGGCCGGGCTTGGGGGGCTTAGGCTTGATGAAGTTGGGAGACTTGCCCAGATGGTTGGTCTTCAGCTTCTCCTCAAAGGACTTGTCAGTAGCCTTGGGGAACATAGATTCCTCTTCGAGAATGGAGAGGATACCCAGAGGCTGTGCGGGGGGGGAGGGGGTTGTATTAGGTTATGTGAGGAAGGTAAGAGTGTCACCGCAAATCTAGGTTGTTATGAGTCCGTTGTTATTTTAGTGATTTGGGTTTAACTTATGTATCAATTGTTGAAGTAGTTAACTGCCAACAGGTTTATGAAAGTACTGGTTTGGCTAAAAATGGACGTCAATGACATCTGTGTTATTGAGTTCTCATATCGAAGGACAACATATACAAATGTGAAATGTTGTGCTGTGTGATGCCTAAGTCGTGTAAAGGATAACTTTATTTGCATGACCCTCAAATTGCATAGTACAAAGAGACTCGTCACTTACCTGCCATGTCACCAGGTATTATGGTGTTTTTTTTGTAGTAGATCTCAGTTATAATATTTCCGTGACAATATTTTTTTGTGGCAAGAAAAGTATGTTTACAAGTTCGAAGCACTTTAGGACGACTATTTAATATTTATTTATTTATTTTCCCTTGATAGAACCACGGAAAATAAACTTTGTGAGCGACAGCAGCACAGGGGAGAGGTGCTTGAGGCTCTACAAGTACAGTGGCGAAGTGGGTGTTAGTGGCGCCAGATGCTGAAAGTTAAGTAAGGGAAGCGCCGCGCGTGGGCTTGATGGCTGCCGTGCTGAGCTGCAGAGTGACAGGCATCAAACCTACGGCGGAGGCGGGCGGAGATAATATAGATTCCCTCTTACTTAAGTGTGGAAAAGGTTACCTTTTCTAGGAGATCAATACAAGCCTGGAGGTCTAAACCAAAGTCTATGAAGGTCCATTGGATGCCTTCTCGCTTGTACTCCTCTTGCTCCAAGACAAACATGTGGTGATTGAAGAACTGTTGCAATTTCTCGTTTGTGAAATTGATACACAGCTGTTCAAAGCTGTTGAACTGGAGGCAAGGAAAGGAACTCCGTATTAGTCAAAAAAATCACTACAGTCAAAGTACGAGCAGTCGGGGTCAAGATACACAGCGGGAGAACAGACGCCGTCGCAGGGCATGTTCATCGCTAAGCAGGGAATGGTTGGGGTAAAGGGCAGGTGCAAGGTGGTGTCACGGCCACCTGCGCCAGGGTGGGTGGATGGGTCTTAGGAAGACAAATGACGAACAAAAAATACTAATATGAGGTCCTTTGTGTCATGTTGAGGAGCCTCACGACAGACAAACTAGTACCTCTCACACTCCCGCTTTACCTTCTCAATGAGTTCAATACAAGCCTGAAGGTCAAGACCAAAATCAATGAAGGTCCACTGAATGCCTTCCCTTTTGTACTCTTCTTGTTCAAGTACAAACATGTGGTGATTGAAGAACTGTTGTAGTTTTTCGTTGGTGAAGTTGATGCATAGCTGCTCAAAACCATTAAACTGGAAGGTGGTAACAGGCACCGCTATTAGATCGAACTACCGCACCAAACACACCGTCGGGCCACGTCATAACTGGCCTTTGGGTTAGAACTAACAAGATCTAGTGTTAAACCCTGTCAAAGTTGTGGTTTAGGGGACACATGGGACACAAAAAATGGTGGAAAATAACCCATAGCCGTCGAGCCACGGTGGATACAGAGGAACGTCACTGGAGGAACGTAGACAGTAACTATACCTCTACCACAGAGTGGAAAAAGTTGAAGGTCACGTGCGTAGGTCTGCACGAGTGGAATTGTTGTTAAATCCCATTTTCCAAGAAGTATCAGTGCGAAAAATGGGAAGGGCAAACCACTCGTCGTCCCTGATGGGGTCGGGGTCAGTTACCTTCTCAATAAGCTCAATGCAGGCCTGGAGGTCCAGACCAAAGTCTATGAAAACCCAGTTAATGCCCTCGCGTTTGTACTCCTCCTGTTCCAGCACGAACATGTGATGGTTGAAGAACTGCTGCAACTTCTCGTTGGTGAAATTGATGCAAAGCTGCTCAAAACCATTGAACTGTCGGGGGAGGACCAAGAGTCTCTGTCAGCTGGGGCAGGGGAGGGAGGGAGAGGCGCTGCTGCTGCAGCTCGTGCTCACCCCATGACGTGAGGCGTCTTGGACAAGGAACTTTAGGCCCTAGGGTTATCATATGTATATATATATATATATATATATATATATATATATATATATATATATATATATATATATATATATGTATGTATGTATGTATGTATGTATGTTTGTATGTTTGTATGTATGTAAAATGTGTGTGTGTGTGTGTGTGTGTGTGTGTGTGTGTGTGTGTGTGTGTGTGTGTGTGTGTGTGTGTGTGTGTGTGTGTGCGCGCGTGTGCGTGTGTGTATGTGTGTGTGTATATGTGTGTGTGTGTATATGTGTGTGTGTGTGTGTGTGTGTGTGTGTGTGTGTGTGTGTGTGTGTGTGTGTGTGTGTGTGTGTGTGTGTGTGTGGCACAGTTAATTTCAAGCTGTTCAAATACCAGGTGTAGTCGAATCTTTCTGGCTTCACATTGACACAATAAAAAAATCACTCAGCAGAAAACTTAAATAAATGAACATAATACATAAAAAAATCAAGATTATTGAACACTCGGAAGATTAGGGAGTCATTGTGTTTCCTGTATTTCCTGTTGGGGATTAGTATGTTGCCGCGAAGGGCTGTGGCGTGAGCTGTGGTGGGTTGGAACGGTGGGGAGGGGCGTGGGGAGAGATGTGAGGAGGGAGTAATTGGTGGGGAGGGGAAGGGGTCGTGGAAGGGAGGGAGGGGAATCAAGTAGACAGCAACAGGGGTGGTGAGGACGTCCTGGTGGTGGTCCCGCTGGTGTTTGGCTGCTGTTAGAAAAAAGTTATTGGTAATGCACACAGGACGGAGGACAAGGGCACCGTGCAACAGGGCGTCCGGCGGGCTGGTGCTTGTTTGTGGAAGGCCGTCAAGAGAACCGTGATACAGGGTGTTTGGGCAGGGGCAGGGTGGCAGGGGAGAGAGAGATAAAGAGAAAGAAGAAGAGAGAGAGAGAGAGAGAGAGAGAGAGAGAGAGAGAGAGAGAGAGAGAGAGAGAGAGAGAGAGAGAGAGAGAGAGAGAGAAAGAGAAAGAGAAAGAGAGAGAGAGAGAGAGAGAGAGAGAGAGAGAGAGATAATTGGAAAGATAGCTCTTGGGAAGGTGGAGTTGTTTATAAACCTACAAACTATACTTTTAACACTACGTACATCTCTCTGTCTAACACTTTGCTGCTGCTAACGGGACTCACTCACTGACATCACATCCACTACCTACTCAGTCTCCAGTCTCTCCAGCATCTCAGAGCCAATTGGATGATAGTTAACAAGTCACATATCTAACTCCTTGCGTCTCATTCGTCTAGCATTATGAGAACAGGCTGACGGGGAAGAACTTAAGCGGGGAGGGAGGGGGGGAGGGAGGCGTGGGTATACGTAAATACAGGTCATGAAGGGGAGATTGAGGGAAAGCTAATGAGCATCACTACTGGAGAATTGTAACTAAACGTGTGAAGGAACTCGTACTAGAGGGAATAAGGGGTGACCTCAGGGAAGATTTACTAGACACAAAATAAATCCAAAATAAATCTTGATGTCTAGAATCATGAGTTTCTTTTTTTAACGTTGGTAATGAGAGGAAAGAACATGGGGAGAGGGTGGGAGGCTGGGGGTGGGAAGAGTGGACTGTGGGGAAACTTATTTACTGGGATGCTTAATAAGAAAGTAAGTCTAGATAAAACTCAATTGAGGACAGAAGGAATACAGGTGGGAGGGGAAGGGAGGCGACTAGTAAAAGTGGCATAAGAGTCACTGCCAAGCTTGCAGTGCTGGGAATGGGGTTGGGGGATGGGGAGGGAAGGGGACGTGCATGGAGAGGGTGAAACGCCAGACAAACTGCAGAATACTCCAACTCAGTAAAGCAAAGACTTGCCAGGTATTCTGGTCACTGGTGCTGCTTCATCTGCATTCCCAAGCGCTGTACTGTTATTGGAGGAAAAAAGGGAAGAAGGGGAATAGCGTCAAGGGGGAGGCAGTAAGGGAGGGAAGGGATGATAATGCCTGTGGGGGATGGGGGGAGGGTCAGCTCTATCTGGGTGAAGAAATTTATAAATAAAAAAAATGATACACCTAAGTGATACAACACTAACAGTATTATGCGAACCAACTTGTCATCCTTAGATTACCGCAGTGAAGGAGTTGGCAAGACATTGGAATGAAAAGATGAAGTATTTGTATACATCATTGTATGTCATTTATGCCAAGTTTATGCATCACTCAAGGACACTGGAAGGCGGCGTAACAAAACTAAACTTTGGAAAACTTACGTCGAAAATCTCAAAGCCAGCGATGTCCAGCACACCAATGAAGGTGACTCGCTTCTGTCCAGTCTCGAGGGTGACGTTACACTTCTTGACGAGCCACTTGAACGTGCGGTCAAAGATACCCTTGGCCAAGGCGCCCACGGAGTACGCCACCTGGTCCTTGTTACGGCCTTGCGTTACGAACTCGTTGCCGACCTTGATCTTGGGCTTGGTCAGGTTCTTGTACAGATCGGAGCCTTCCACGCCCATCAGCTTGCCTATCCTTTCACCTTCCTGCGGGCGAGGCGAGGGTGAGGATTAGTTGGGCGAGGAGAGGGAGAAAGGCAGCCGAGGGGATATTAACTGCCATGACTGATATGTTATTCTTCTTGGTAACACTCGCACACCTGCACTCACTTACCTCTGTAGTATCAGCTTCAGCTTGCTCCTCTCGGCCTCTTTGTTTGAATTTCATCTCACCGAAGTGCATGACAGCGGCAGTCACCTTGTACACGTTTTCCTTATCTTCCATGGAGAAGCCGAGCACGTCGAAGGCGTCCTGCGGCAGGGAGTCATTATTAACCATACTTGAGGAACATGGGAGGAAAGGAAGAACAATGCCTCGAAGTCAGGCCACTAAGTGATAGAAAGTGTTTATGAGGCGTACTTGTAATAGTTCGAAATATATTAAATCAAATTATGAAAGTATAAATCAATATCAACTGCAAAAGAAATGGAAGTTATTTAATACATATTTGAGATAATATATCATTATAATGTAGTAATAACACACGTGTTCATACGTGAAGGGAGACAAAAGTGAGGTGCTTACCTGTGCGTGACAGCGTGGTGATGTGCGACATGCAGCGAAAAGATTAGTGAGACACGTCAAATGAGGAAGGACTGTGATGGAAGGCGAAGGGACAGATAAGGTGACGGTGGCCACTGGATATCGAGTTGCATTATAATCCACGAAACACGATGTGTGGAGAGAGTAAAGCTCAGGGAAAAACACTGTTGTGGGAAGATCTTACATCATCAGATTGAACTTGATAACAACTGAACACGAGTCGCATGTGCATTCATGCAGACATGGACGTATTTACTTAAAGCACGCATCAATCAGGGGAACTTAATACAATAATAACAGTTCAACTAGAAAGCAGTTTCATAAGTAGCAATAAAAATGAAGCTGCAGTACTTAACTGACATACACTGAGTCGGAAGGACATAAAGCTGAGAAAGCTAATTTGATGAGTCATCTTTCTACTGAAAGCAACACTATACGTTAGAATAACAGCAGTCTCGGCCTGTAAAAAGAGCGGAGGCAGTCAGTTTATGGCTGATCGACGGAGACTTGCTGCTTTAAAACCTTTGCGTGACACTGGCACAAATCAAGTTGTCCTTAACGCTGGACCAGCGAGGGAAAGTGTGATTTTGGTGTTCATGGCAGGTGACTGCCGGGCGTGAGGCACGAATGTGGGTCATTACTGATGCTGACAACGTATTGTAGCATTAGTCATGACCCCCACAGCCTGCCGCCGCCGACCAAGCACTTGCCACGCCCGCTTTACAGTCATACTTCCCCTGTTTAACTATTTCCTTGGCGGCCGAGGAAATGTCACGAGAAAATAACATAGAACTTACATCGGTGAACTGCATGTCCTCTTTGTCGTCAATGGAGGCCACGGTAACCTTCCCTTGAGACACGAAGTGATAGTCGTGGATGTCGTTGGACAAGAGACACACCGCTAGAAATAAGGAATGTGACTATCAGTGGTCAACTCGCATCTGGTGTCATGGCGGGATAGGGCCGGGTGGGGGAGGGAAGCATGGCGGAGAGTGAGGTGGGTAACGCAGTGGATGAGTCACCTCGGATTAGTTGGAAGGAAACTTTACATGTGCAACCAGATGCTGTTGAAGATAAGTATGAGTGAGAAGAGGAGGATGTGTTTACCCGCTGGTGGGAGACGGGTTAATACCAGGTGGTGGTGATATGCCTGGTTGGGAGGAGGAGAGGTGGAGGAGCATTGGTTGTCCACTATTGGTGTTAGTAAGGGATGGGCTCCGGACTGTCATGGAGGAGCTGTCAGAACTTGTGGTTAATATTCACAGTCTATGTAGTTGACTGTTTCAAACCGTCCCTAACATACAGGAAATATTAGGTAAAGAACAATGTAAAAATAGGTCACAAGATTAGGCAAGTATCCAGTAAAATCTAGATCGCTTTCCTATGAAATAGATACTAGATCACCAGAATGAACTATGGAAGACGCGTGCAGGTCTACGAGTGTCTCATCATCGTAGGGTGAGGTACTTGTCCACGGCCTCAACCCAAGGACTCACTACCCGGCCCAACACACTCCGCACTCCCTCCACCAACTTACATCCGTGAACTGCATCTCCTCGGCATCGTCAATAGAGGCGACGGTAACTTTTCCCTGACTCACAAAGTGGTAGTCATGGATGTTGTCACTGAGGATGCACACCGCTGGAAGGGACGAAATGGTTGTTACAGGGGAGGATGGGGGACGCGGGGACACCCACCATGGGCCACGGCACCCATATAAAGGGGTGAATAAGGATCGTGTCTGCCTGTTCATCACTGTCACGAACTTGCTAGATGGAAGAATGACTATGCAGCACACATAACACCACCCCACGGCAACGAAGGCTGACAACCCGGGTAAATAGTGTCCCTTACTGGCCTAGTGGTATGGCACAAGGAAGGTAAAGCTTCCTTGGCATGGCGGGTGGCACCCCTTCTGGAGCCAACAGTGTCAGTCTGCACCCCAGCTGGACGTGGCCAGCTTTGTATTGGATATGTAAAGGAACCCCGGAACAATTGATGGCATGACGTCATCACTAAGGCTTGATGTAATGAAGAAAAGTCATCCCAGCTAACAAACTGACGTTGACCAACAGAGAAAAGGACTGACAACATGTCCTTGGCGTTTAATCTTCTTTACCTCATTCCATTCATGTTTATTTCGATGCAAATAACTGAACTCATGTGCTTCGACAGTGTTGTGTGTTGTGTTCTTGTGTTGCGTGCACGTGATTCCCGAACATTCCTGAGAACCACTGAATTGGGTGTCAGATGCGAAGACTGAAGTATAAATAGCTATTATTTCCTCCGAACACTGTGCTGGACATAAGTCACTGACAACATAGAGTATTAGGTACACGTGGATATGCTAAACATACAAACACAAATAACATAAAATCAATCAATATTATAACTTTTCCAGCTCATGTCTGAAACTTGGTTGTTGAATCAGTCTTGTTGCAACATTCAAAAATAGTTCTTGATATCAATTCAGTCGATATTATAAAAAAAATCTTAAGAACTTTACTTTTCACACACAAAAGCAAATCATCCCTAACGTAATACTGATCCAGCGGTGACTTAAAAAGGACGAGGTTAGAAGATGTACTCACGTTTGACCCACTTGATCTGGTTGGACATGATCTGGTAGAAGACGTGGTAGGAGCGTTCCAGGGACTGCTGGGAGATGACACGAGCCTTCTCCAGTAGGTAGGTCTCGATATCAGCACCAGACAGCTTGCCAGACGGACCGAAGTGGATACGGATGAACTTACCCTGTTGGCGACGGGAAAGAAGTCAGAGAAGGGGAAATAGAGGCTAGTTAGCAGGGAAGAAAATTACATACAATTGCGTAAAAACTCAGACAACAAGGAGCATAAGATCCTAAATAGGTGGTCTGTCCTTAACTTAGAGTAAACGTTATCAAAACCAAATGCAATCAAAAGTGACAAATCTGTAGTCTAGAAGTTCAATGAATACATCAAGTTTATGTGTTTATGGATTTGATGGCATACATCTGACTAAAAACATTGTCTTGGAGGGAATTCCCGTTCTGTTCCAGAGAAAGTGATAGGGAAGCGGTGAAGAAAGGGTCACGGAAATGAGGAAGAGTGAGATAAGGAGGATGAAAGGTGGAAAGATTACCACCTGAAGGCGAGAATGAAAGACAAGTGTACTCACGAAGCGGGAGGAGTTGTCGTTTCGCACTGTCTTAGCGTTACCGAAGGCCTCCAGGACAGGGTTGGTCTGCACGATCTGGTCCTCAAGGTTCTGTGGGAGGGAGGAAGATGAGAGGTTGACCCAAGGAGTTTTTCACCTGCTAGTGTACGTGTGGTGCCGCCCCTCCATTACCTGCAATCTACTTCTTCTTTACCTGGTGTTAAAATATCCTCTTTTTCTACTTGGCTACCACTATGCTTACCTATCAAGTTATAGAAGTGTGTAATATATACCTCACTTCTACTTGTTAACTTTTTCATTGTTCATTGTTTCCTGCGTTGAAATATCACCCTTTGGTATTTTATGATAATGTTTACCTCCTTACCTTGCTACTTGTGTCATGGTCCTGTCTGCCTTTAACACACTTATTGACTTTTCATGATCCCTATCAAGGCTTGCCTAGTACCCACCTACCAGTACGCTAACACCTTCCTTCATGCTTGCCTAGTACCCACCTACCAGTACACTAACACCTTCCTTCATGCTTGCCTAGTACCCACCTACCAGTACGCTAACACCTTCCTTCATGCTTGCCTAGTACCCACCTACCAGTACACTAACACCTTCCTTCATGCTTGCCTAGTACCCACCTACCAGTACACTAACACCTTCCTTCATGCTTGCCTAGTACCCACCTACCAGTACACTAACACCTTCCTTCATGCTTGCCTAGTACCCACCTACCAGTACACTAACACCTTCCTTCATGCTTGCCTAGTACCCACCTACCAGTACACTAACACCTTCCTTCATGCTTGCCTAGTATCCACCTACCAGTACATGCACTAACACCTTCCTTCCTCTCACAACCATTCTCTGCCGTTGCTCAGTCCCACCATCCCTGGCTTTCATCACCTTTATGTTATCAAAATGACGTTGCTGTCCCTACACGCTGCAGATTCCGTGCTTCATGCTATCTCAAACATTACTGAATCTAGTCCTACTGTACCCTAAATATTCTACTGTATACAACTTTCCTGCCAGTAATGCTAACTCACAGCATATTGTGATTCAGGATGATGGCGTTCTTCATCCCATGGCAGACTTGTTTGCCACCGGAAGGAGGCGTCAAAATGCATTAAAGGAGAATAAAAAAGTGTTCTCATCAGTCACTCTGGGAAGGGATGGTGAGGGAACCGTTAGTGAGCGCACGATGCACCTTGGATAGAGTGTTAGCACATGGTATACATGCTGCCGAGGTGAAGAGACAGGAAAGTACAAATGTTAGAGTGATGCTGTGGCTCTGCTGCAGGCCAGAGAACCAGTGTCGGGAGGGCAAGGAGGAGGAGGGGGAGGGTGGGTGGAGGAAGGAAGGGAGGGTGTTAGTATTGCACTCTGGGGGCGGAAAGCTCCACACGTGCCCCTAGAAGGAAGTAAGGGTACAGAAAGTGTCTAAGGAGCCTTAAGTCCAAGGCCATATAGGGAGGTGAAGTTAAGGGTACGGGAGGGAGGGAGGAAGGGAGGGATGGATGGGTGTAGTTGGGGTCCTGTAGCACTCTTAGTTTACCTGTTTCTTCTCTGCCATTTCCTTCTTCTTAGTGGCGGCACCGACATTGGCGAAGTAGGCAATGACCTTCTTTGTGTTCTCAGTCTTGCCTGCACCGGATTCACCACTGCGTTAGAACAGAGTCATTAGGTTAGTGCAAGCCGAGACGAGCACCAAGCCGGACTGTGACGCTACAGGATGAGTGATTGGAGGGGAGGAGCATGACACTGGCGGAGGGCGACAGGACTGACTGACACGATGACGGACATGCAGATAGACAGACAGACACTAAGACATCCATACGCGCTGCTTCTGCTGTTGCCTGTTCATACCATACATGCGTGCAGAAAAGGCTCTTCAGAGGTACTTGCAAGTTAGTTATCCATTGAAAGAAACAAATAAAAAGTAGAATGTGCTGCTTGAGATTAAAGTTAATTATAAGTTTAAGGCAAAAAATAAAATAATACGTAATAAGCCAACGACGCCAACCAATACAGATAAGTTTTGCGTGCCACGTTGACGCAGACGATGACTGAGCGTAATTGATTGAAAGGTAGGCTGAGTATGACTATTAAACAGGTAGATGTTAGGTAGTCGACGGCGACGGGCCGGGGGGGGAGGGAATAGGGGGCGGGTCAAGGTAGATGAGGAGTGAGGAAACTTACACCACCAGAGGAAAACTTGACTTGTTCAACTCTCTTGTCAAATGGGTCATTTCTCCGGGCGATGTTGGCAAAATACTGGATAACTTTCTTGGTGTTCTCTGTCTTTCCGGCACCAGACTCGCCACTATAAAAGTGAGGCAAGGGTGGAAGGAGAGGTGAGAGCAGAAGGCATTGTAGAAGGCGGTCGAGGCTGCCACAGGAGGGGCCACAGCTGTCGTCCTACAGGAGGTCGCCCCTCCTGCCGCCTCGCCGCCCCTCGAGGCTCGCCAAGTAGCAAAGTCACACAAAAGAATATACAAAGAAAAAAAAAGAGTCAGTCGTAAATCCTCTTATTTTTGTTTACAGCAAAAAAAAAACATCAAAAAATATGTGAAAAAATATTACTATCACCCAAGTCAGTTAATGTGAAAAAAATCTATGTAGGCTTTGTATACAAAAACAAACAAAAAAAAACATGTATGTGTTCCAAAAAAATACTCAGGCACCAAAAAGGAAAACTGGAATTAGTCTTTCATATTCCATGAGAGCAAACTGGCAAGTGTCCTATGACTTCCAGAGTGTCGGAAAAGGGTGGTGGTGGTGGTGGTGGTGGTGATGGTGGTGGTGGTGGTGGTGGTGGTGGTGGTGGTGGTGGTGGTGGTGGTGGTGGTAGTGATGATGGTCATGGTGCTGGTGATGGTGGTTTCAGGCATAGCATAGAGCGTCATGAGGCTTCGTTTGGTAAGACTGACAGTGTGCCAGTCATGAGGTGTAGGTGTATGCCATGAGGGGGAATGTATGCATGGTTGACTCATGAAGTATTCTTTGTTGCATTATATATCAAGACCTAAGAACCAAGCCTTTGTAGTGATGACTTAGTGATGCATGGCAGTGATGGCATCTTATATTCGTTCATGAAGCCTAACAATTATGAAGTATATATAAAGCATGACGATGTGAGCATATATATATATATATATATATATATATATATATATATATATATATATATATATATATATATATATATATATAATTTTTTTATTTTATTTTATTTTTTTATTTATTTTTTTTTTTTTTGCTGTTTAGTCTTTGTGGTGATTGGTGGAACTCACGTGATCAACATGGACTGGTTATCGTGATCTGTAAAGAGACAGGAATCAAGGTCAGTCAGTAGTGGTGGTGGTGGTGGGGGTGGTGGTGGTGGTGGTGGTGGTGGTGGAAGTTGTGTAGTTTATTGAAAGTGATGTAACACAATCACATTTGTTATAACTTCCCATTTTATTTAACACACCAATAACATTTTTCACTACATAGAGGCAATACTCGTTAATTTATCAACCTTGAGGCAAAACTTGAAAGAAAATCATGAACTTTGCCTGTAAATCATTCAAGTCTTGTGCTTCTATATCTGTGTTTTGAAACTGAATTTATCATGAATATTTATTATATGTATGAAAGAATCTCAAGTCAGCGTGTGTATAATGAAAAAAACATATACGTGGAAAAAAATATAAGCCCTAGAATTATGTTTACAGTCCAATCAAAAGTTATACTAACATTCATGAAGATCCGGACCGTAGCGTCAATTCGTGGATCTACTCTTTAAGGCGAGTAATTCAGGCGATGTTCAAGGTCATGTTAAAGAAGTTAGTGCCGAGGATAAAGTTAATTCTTTTTGGACTCCTCTCATTACCTTCAGCCGTATAAATAACCATCACATCTCGCCTCAAAAAATGAAAATATTACACCATTCTTGTATCTTGTTAAGTGCGTGTTTTATATGATTTACTTGAATCTTATGGCATTTAAGTTATATTCTCTTACACGACTGGAAATATTAACTTAGGAAGCACTATTGAACCATGATCTGAGCCTTACTAGTACTCTCTGCAGAGGCGAAAACGCGGAAACCCTAATCAAACCAAGCTGTCATCGTATAAATAGTCGTGTTCAAAAGGCATTAATGATCGCTGGTTTCATATAAGACCAAAAAAACAACTTATAGCATCGCACCATGATTTAAATTGTGCAATAAACTAATGCAAGACAGTGTAGTGCAGATAAAAATAGTTAATTAAATGGAAGTTGAGGAATGCTAAGTTTGGGTAGTAAAGTGTGGAATGAGAGTGAGGTCAAGAGTATCGAAGGGGAGACTTAGAAAAAATAAAGTTTGTTTCATGTATTATGTAGTTTAAGGCTAAATGGACGACACAGAAGAGGAGGAGAGTGAGGGTGTATCTGTATGTGTGTGTGTGTGTATGTGTGTGTGTGTGTGTGTGTGTGTGTGTGTGTGTGTGTGTGTGTGTGTGTGTGTGTGTGTGTGTGTGTGTAATGGCCAAAAGCTCCCTAAGTCTAGTTAATGGATGCCTACTAAACACCACAAAACAACTACCTTATACAGACATTTGCCCCATATCTCGTTTTCTATAATACATCCCTTTACTCTATCCCTGCGTTGGTCTGCTTTTCTTCTGAGTCCCATCGGTCACCCTGCTCTTATATAACCCGTGACTCAGGTAAAGTTTGTGTTAATCTAATGTTGTGGGTCGTGGCTTCCCTCCTTGATCCAGAAATATAGTTTACGCGGGAAAGCAGATGTTCTCCCCCTCCCTCCCCCTCTATAAACAAGAAAACTGTGGATAGCTGAGTATAATTAAGTGTGAGGGCAGACTGTGCACTCTTTGCCTTATTGGGTAATGTGTTCCTCTTTGCCAGGCGAGGGGAGGGAGGGAGGTATAGGGGGATAGCCGCTGCCAGCCGCTTCCAAAATAACACCTTGATGGCAGCAGTCCTTCCCTCTCTCCCTCCCTCTCTCCCACTCTCCCACTCTCCTCTCATCCCCACTCCATCCCTCTCTCCCATCTTTATCCCCATCCTCCCGTACCTTCCCTGTTCACCCACACTTCTCTACTCCTACCTTCCAACCGAATTTTTTTCCTTTTTATCCCACTTTGTGTGTGTGTGTGTGTGTGTGTGTGTGTGTGTGTGTGTGTGTGTGTGTGTGTGTGTGTGTGTGTGTGTGTGTGTGTGTGTGTTTGCGTTTGCGTGTTCGTGTGCACGCATGTCGTTCTGGTGAAAATTCTCGACTGCATGACTGAAGTGACACAAGTGTGTTTTCGAGGAGGTGATGAGGTGTACTTACTCTGCAACATGTCCATGTAGGCTCCGTCAGCGATGGCGAAGATGTGGGGCGGAACCTCATTACGCCTCTTGCTCTGGTAGATCTTGACGACGCGGCTGGTGTAGATTGGGTAGCGCTTGTAAGGGTTGATAGCGACGCAGAAGAGGCCGGAGTAGGTGTAGATAAGCCTGCATACATAGCGGGACTTTAAGTTATAGAGTACGGAAGCATCGTTGAGGTAAGTCAAGTTAGACATATCCTCGCATTTCTCGAACTTGGGCGGGTTGACCTGGCAGACGAGGTCCTTCTTAAAGTTCTTGGTCTCTCCTCCACTAACGCCGACGGTCACCAGGTCTCCCTTAGTGCCCTGGATCTCGCCGATGGTATAACCTTCCTTCTCGTCAGGGACCCAACAGGCCTTCTTGGCATCGTAGGGCTTGGTCTGGTCGAGGCGCTTCTGCTCCAAGGATACATAGAGGAACTCGGTGGGATCGGGGTCAGGTCCGGTGCTCTTGAGGACGACGTGGCCAGGCATAGTGGTGGTGGCGAAGGTTGGTGCTTGAGAGTAGTCGAAGTGAAGTCAGACACACAATGGCAGAACAGCCCTGGAACCTTCCTGCGGGAACACATAAGGAGGTTATAAAGGTGAAGGAGAATGAAGAGCTTAGAGTAATTCAACCTGATAAATGTACCGAATGATTTATGTAATTATGATAGTAGTAATAATGGTAACAGTAACAGTTGTAACAGTAATAATGAAAATACTACTACAAATAGTGATGATAATGATAATAATAATAATAATAATAACAGTAATAATAATAATAATAATAATAATAATAATAATAATAATAATAATACTTGTAAGTATAAATCACGTAAAAAACTAAAACTTATCATCTTATTCTTTAATGCATCAACGCCTCCACTCTTCACCCGTTACAAGGAAGCACTCGTCATTCCAGACCCTAGGGTGAGGCCGCCTCCTCTGCCCGCCACGCTCGCAACGTTCCTCACACGGTCTCTCCACACATGTATCTTGTAGGTGTCTTTTCTGTTTAAGCGCTTTTCCTGACGCTACAACAGACGTCTGACAAATGTTTCCAGGACATCTCTCAGTGTATTCAACGCCGACCAAAGACCAAAGATGGTTTAAAATATTTTTTTTTACATCATATACCTGTGGCGCCGGTAGGCTTTGATGGAGGCTTTTGATAGTCGGCCTCTACCAGTTAGTGGCTCAGGTTTAGATTTTTTTTTATAGTGATGCCGCGATTTCTCACGTTTTCTCTGATGTTGAGAGCGAGAGGCTATTGCTTGCCACTGTCTCAAATGCATATAATATTGTACATCCCGTTTGAAGACAGTGTATGGCAGCAATTTTGGATAATCTTTGGCCACTCAGCGTTAACACCAAAGAACGAAAAGTGGCTAGTGGATATCGGGACTCGAACCCGGGACGCTAAGATCCCATGCCCGAATGCTAACCGCTGTACTACCGCCTAACCTTCAGAATATTTACAAAAATACACTGATGGGGCAGCAACTTGTGTTTGCCTGGTCCAGAAACCTGTTAATTAATCACGACCTTTGTTTGACCTGTTATGTCTCGAGGATCCTGTGAACCCTTTAATTTTATGATCCAATTTATTTTTTCTAGTTGTATCATCTCCAAAAGGAAAGAAAAAAAAAGGTGATCAAACTTATTATGAAGATGAGGACGGCTTTCCTTTCCTTCCCATCGCATTTTTACTTATTCTTTCTATGTAAGCAGTCAAGGGAGCTCTACATTACAAACCAGCTTACAGGTTATCCATCTTAACTGGCCCCCTAATCTAGCCGAGCCTAAATACAGCCTGTAAGATTTTGCTATGCCCATTCTGGTAACCGTTGGAGAAGGCTTGAACGGGAGGCTCCAGGAGAGTAGCAGGCGTGATACATGGTGGTTGTGATGATGATGGGCAGTGTAGAATATCCCTTTACTAATTCCATTGTTTCCATGTTTGATTGTCACGCGTGAAACATCTCAGTAGAGAGTGAAGGGCGGCCACAAGTAGTGTGTGTGTGTGTGTGTGTGTGTGCGTGTGCGTGTGCGTGTGCGTGTGCGTGTGTGTGTGTGTGTGTGTGTGTGTGTGTGTGTGTGTGTGTGTATCTTTTATCTTTATCTATATGTCTATTTATCTATTAAGTTATCTGATTCTCCCTCTTCCTGTTTATCTGTTTGTTTCTGTTTGTCTGGCGTTTTATCCATGTCCTATCTATCTACTTATCTGTTTTCCTATATATCTGTATCTCTGCCTGTCAGTTTTTTTTTGTCTATCTTACTGTTCGTCTGGTTGTGTATCTATCAATTTGTCTCTCTGTCTATCTATCTATCTATCTATCTATCTATATATCTATCTATCTATCTATGTGTCTAAATCTTATATCTGTCTTTATTCATATCTACCTTTTTGGACTTTTTTATACATCTGTTTTTATATTTACTTATATTTACTATTTACTATTTGTCTATCTTTTTATTATCATTATTTATTACTAACTCGCTATCTATATATCTACATGTTTCCATCTATCATATTTGTCTATCTGTCTGTACACATCTGGCAATCTGTCTCTGTATGTATGTATGTGTGTATGTATGAATGCATATATGTATGTATGTGTGTTTGTCCGTCTGATCATGTATTTGTTTATTTAACTATTTTAAATAATTTTATTTCAATGTATTTCTATTTATCGACATATGTGAACATTTATATGGATATGTATACAACACGTAATCCTTTTTAGTACAGGTGTATGCTTGTGTATATATATTTGTATCTAACTATGCTTATATATATATATATATATATATATATATATATATATATATATATATATATATATATATTTTTTTTTTTTTTTTTTTTTTTTTTTTTTTTTAACCCGTGCCAGCAAATATGATGATAAGCTTCAGCTAGAGAAACGACTCGACGAGGCGGATAACAAGTCTTTGATATGCACTCAGTAATTAATTGTCTCTGTTGACCCGTTGATGCGATGGGCAGCAGCAAGCCGGAACCACTCAAGCATATGTTCCTCAGAGTTAGAATTTTTCGCCTCCTAGTCATCGAAAGCCTGTGGGAAACATTTGTTATCGAGTGTCCGTCATGTGAGGTTCAAATCATCATCCATCCCTGTGTTGCATCTGTGCCGCGTGTTCTATGATCTTAATTAACATCCTGGATCAGCCCTGAGTATGTCCAGGTGATGGTGGATGTTGTCTCCTACAAAACTGTGGGAACTATTTAAGGGCACCACGCTGTGGGAAGCTACTGTTGGGCACCAAGCTATTGCAGGGAAGAGTCCTGCTTGGGATACCACGCTGTCGGTAGCTACCGTAGGACACTCCGCCGTGGGGTGCTATTGTGGGACACTGTGCTGTGGGGTGCTATTGTGGGGCACTGTGCTGTGGGGTGCTATTGTGGGGCACTGTGCTGTGGGGTGCTATTGTGGGGCACTGTGCTGTGGGGTGCTATTGTGGGGCACTGTGCTGTGGGGTGCTATTGTGGGGCACTGTGCTGTGGGGTGCTATTGTGGTGCACTGTGCTGTGGGGTGCTATTGTGGGGCACTGTGCTGTGGGGTGATATTGTGGGGCACTGCGCTGTGGGGTGCTATTGTGGGGCACTGTGCTGTGGGGTGCTATTGTGGGGCACTGTGCTGTGGGGTGCTATTGTGGGGCACTGTGCTGTGGGGTGCTATTGTGGGGCACTGTGCTGTGGGGTGCTATTGTGGGGCACTGTGCTGTGGGGTGCTATTGTGGGGCACTGCTGTGGGGTGCTATTGTGGGGCACTGTGCTGTGGGGTGCTATTGTGGGGCACTGTGCTGTGGGGTGCTATTGTGGGGCACTGTGCTGTGGGGTGCTATTGTGGGGCACTGTGCTGTGGGGTACTATTGTGGGGCACTGTGCTGTGGGGTGCTATTGTGGGGCACTGTGCTGTGGGGTGATATTGTGGGGCACTGCGCTGTGGGGTGCTATTGTGGGGCACTGTGCTGTGGGGTGCTATTGTGGGGCACTGTGCTGTAGGGTGCTATTGTGGGGCACTGTGCTGTGGGGTGATATTGTGGGGCACTGCGCTGTGGGGTGCTATTGTGGGGCAATGTGCTGTGGGGTGCTATTGTGGGGCACCGTGCTGTGGGGTGCTATTGTGGGGTGCTATTGTGGGGCACTGTGCTGTGGGGTGCTATTGTGGGGCACTATGCTGTGGGGTGATATTGTGGGGCACTGCGCTGTGGGGTGCTATTGTGGGGCACTGTGCTGTGGGGTGCTATTGTGGGGCACTGTGCTGTGGGGTGCTATTGTGGGGCACTGTGCTGTGGGGTGCTATTGTGGGGCACTGTGCTGTGGGGTGCTATTGTGGGGCACTGTGCTGTGGGGTGCTATTGTGGGGCACTGTGCTGTGGGATGCTATTGTGGGGCACTGTGCTGTGGGATGCTATTGTGGGGCACTGCGCTGTGGGGTGCTATTGTGGGGCACTGTGCTGTGGGATGCTATTGTGGGACACTGCGTTGCGGTGAGCTATTGTGGGACACTGCGCTGTGGTGAGCTATCGTGGGGCACTGCGCTGTGGGGTGCTATTGTGGGGCACTGCGCTGTGGTGAGCTATGGTGGGGCACTGTGCTGTGGGGTGCTATTGTGGGGCACTGCGCTGTGGTGAGCTATCGTGGGGCACTGCGCTGTGGTGAGCTATCATAGGGCACTGTGCTGTGGTGAGCTATCGTGGAGCACTGCGCTGTGGTGAGCTATCGTAGGGCACTGCGCTGTGGGGCTATTGTGGGGCACTGCGCTGTGGTGAGCTATCGTGGGACACCGTGCTGTGGTGAGCTATCGTGGGGCACTGTGCTGTGGTGAGCTATCGTGGGGCGCTGCGCTGTGGTGAGCGATCGTGGGGTGCTGCGCTGTGGTAAGCTATCGTGGGGCGCTGCGCTGTGGTAAGCTATCGTGGGGCGCTGCGCTGTGGTAAGCTATCGTAGTAACCTGCAATGTTGGGAAGCTAACATCGGACACTGCGTTGTGAGGGTTTATCATAATGCTATACGCTTTGGGAACAACCGTGGCTCACTGCACCGTGGGGAGTTATCGAGGGGCAGTACACTTTGGGGACCTATAGTAAGGGACTGCTTTGTGGTTGGCTATACAGGGGCACTGCGTGATGGGAGGGTCTGTTCTGGGACACTTGGGTAGATAAACAGAAACACTGTGCTGTGGGGGTTAGTGTGGAGGCACTGCACTGAGAGAAGGCTACACTGGGGCACCGCGCTGTAATGGGATGTCTTGGAGTACCGCTCTGTGAGTGGCTATCCTGGGGCACCGAGCTGTGAGGGTTGTCTTGGAGCACCGCTGTGAGGAGGGGATTTGTTAGGGCACCACGTTATTGGAGAGGTTACGAGTATACAAGGGCACTAGGAGTAGGATGTTCAGGACCTGCAACACTCAGCACGTCGCCTCGGCTCACGACTTTCCCGATCACCCTACGCAGCAGAACTGTCTTGTCGCGTGGGAGGGTGTGGCTTCATATACCTGGCAGGGCGGGGTGGGGGGGGATGTTAGGTCTGCCAAGCCCTCACGGCAACTTGACACCACAGCCAGGCTATAAATACCCCTCCGTGTGGTGCCGCGGTGCCTTCCACCCTACTGTTGGGCTCCTGCCACAGCCAGACGTTCAACCATCCAGAGAAGTAGATTATCCAATCAACAGCCTGATTGAGGCATGTTGTGTACACTACTGGGACAGCGCCAACACTCCTCCAACTACTTTAAAATGACCTTGGTGACACTCTCAGCGTATTGTGTCTAGGTCCTCGAGCACCGTCCTGCCCAGATGTTCAATGACGCAGCTCGAGGGACCACCAGTGTTCTGCCTGCCTGGTGGAGATGGTTGGCAATGATGCTTCTTCGATTAGCTCATAGAGTGGCTGAGGAGGAGCTCGAAACAGTCCATGAGTGTGGAGGTCCCGATCATTAGATGTGTTGGGAGACTGCTACAGATGTATTACAGTATAACGAAAAAAAAGAAATAATATTCCTTCCATCAGAGGAAATAGACTGAAACATTAAGGTCATAGATGCTCCTTGCATGTATTCAATACGCCCAGTAACTCGGTGTTTTCATATTGGTGCATCAATGGTATGTTACACGGGATAACGAGGATATAAAAGTTAATCCTGACGAGGAGGCGGCCGGTGCATGCACTTGAAGAAGACAATACGCAGAGCTTCCTGGCAACGGCAGAAGATGGCGGCGTGTGATGCACCCTGGCGGCAAGGGCCAACTTAATTGTTTTCTCGAAGCTGAGACACTTTTATCGTCTATTGACTTTTCCAGGCTGTCGTATGCCATGAAATTATTCCAATTTCATATCGTTGACAAGTTATAGTCTACTTGGAGAGACACAGACACACTCATAGACAGAAACACCTTTCCTTGGCTAAACACAACACAGATAACTATGTAAAACACTAAACATATTAAATGCATTTATTTTTTATGATCCATAAGTATGGTATTATTTTTTCCAAGACACACACAACAGTAACAGGACGTAGGAAGATGCACAGCCACGGTACAACGAGCACACTGTTGCCATCACCAGCAGGACAGGACGTGTTACTGCCAGTGGTACGAAACAAACACAACAGGAAGTAAATAGGAATCTTAGGTTTTGCAATGTCATCACTACTTTCACACGGATGTTACTGTACGTAGGGACACACACACAGACACACACACACACACACACACACACACACACACACACACACACACACACACACACACACACACACACACACACACACACACACACACACACACACACACACATACCCGCACGCACGCACAGACCCGTTCTCCTCACCACAGATCGAAAGCTGTTCTGTTCCGAATGTGTACAGGGAACACTTTAAGTATCCGCAATATGATCCCGGTGTGTGCTATGCCCGTGACGTGCTGCCCACACCTATTCTCATTGGTTGAATTGCTTTACTTTTGCGCGGTAACTGAGTGTGCCAGCCAATCACGATAGCTCTCTCAGAGTCATCTTCGCTGGGTGTCTCTTGTGCTGGTGACGTGGACACCCGCACCCCCTAGCCTTTTTAGGACCGCGGGCAGGACTGGAGCCAAGAATCTTCGGAGGAATAAAACCAATCGCCGCTGCGCCAAATGAGAGCTGGCCGGCTGAGGTTCCGAGACCTGTCCGTCGTCATGCAGAAGGGAACGTAACCTATTCTGTGCTACTTGTTTGCTGCTTCCATCCCAATCCTTCACCTCAGGAGCTAACTTTCCTGGTGTGTCATGGGGTTATAGAGATATGACTGCAGTGTGCGGCGCAGGCCCTTCCGGCTGGGCCTTTCCAAGAGTCTGCAGCGATTAATTGGATGCCGCATTTTGGCAGTGCTCGGAGGGAATCAATTTGACATATTTACTCACATCGTTTTCATATATAACGGATGCCTTCATATTGCATCACGTGTGTTGGGATGCAGCCACTCGTACAGAAAACACATTGATGGAATGGTGTCCTCCTCTTTAATAGTTTTTGGCAATTAAACAAATGTGTGAATGCTGCAGGATATTTGAAAGTCCTGCATATCGACGCCTCTTTCGTGCTGCTGCAGTCCTCCTACGCCCCTTAAAGGCTTTTGGTATACTGACCTCACCGGTGTCAGTCTCTCGTGCTGCGGAGGACAAGCCATTGGATCTATGTTATCAAATTAGTAGAGTATGGAATGTATTGTAATGGACGATGGTTTATGTTGAGGCTGACTAAGGGGTGTGAGGCTGAAGATGAAGGCAGCGAAGGGACAAAGGAAGAAGGGTCTTAGGGTAGGGGCGCCGTGAAGGTCAGAGGAAGGTCTTGGAATACATAAATAAACAAGTCACCACAGACTTAAAACAATTGTGAAAGAGAGAACCAAGTGTGCGGTGGACGGTATCACGGAGGACGCAGGCTGAGGCATCAACCTTGAGAACACATTTGCGTTTCTATTATCTTGTTTTTGTCTAACTCATGAATATTTTGAATGCAGTAAAGGATCTATATTCTTAGTGATGATAAGTGGGCTGCGGCAGGCATAGCTGTGTACATTTTTATTGGCATTGTGCACCCTCATTCACGCCAGACCCTCAGTTCTTCCTCTTCACGGGTCTCGACGGCTGGTCTTTCTCATCAGCGCGAGAAAATACATCCACATAAATGACTCGGGATATTTTTCAGCGTCATGGTTGATATAAATGGCTTCTTTTTTTCTTTTATTTATCATTAGCGGTACGTCCTTCTCTTGTTTGTGCATGTGGCGTGATGTCATGTTTTCTTGCAGCACCTCTACTCCAAGACGCTGCTGCTGGCCGGCGGGGCGGATGGCTGTAGATCCTTGACAACCTTATCATTGTGTCTAGAAAGAGGAACATGCGGTCAAGGGCAGCTCAGGACAGATACCAACTTTCTTCCTCCTTTCCTCCCTCACTTCACTTATAGTATTCGATGTCCAATAATATCTAACAACCACGTGAGCTAGACCAAAATATCTACGCATCTGGAAACCAAGAGACCGGGCGAGGATTCTTGTAGCCAGGAGGCCGCCAGATCTTGACAGGGAAAGGGAGGTAGACAAAAGGGGAACGAATGCAGGGAGAGGGTGATAGATATGGGACAACCAATCAGGGAGGAGGACAGAAATATGGTCGTCACGGTGCCAAGAAGCATAATAACATATTTATGCCCCACTTGGCACTATGGGGGCCCCCTCCAGCAGGGTGCACCGGGTCTTAGGATGCATTGGAGGGGCGTCTCAAAGGGCTTCAATGCAGGAACAGTACGTAATTACGGAAGAAAAACTGCATGAAGCTGTTCTCTTGGTCCTGTAAAGATTCATCATAGCCAGAACGAGAACAACATTGCGTGCATTTAGATTCCTTTGGACGACGAAAGATACTAAACATTGCACATCATTATAAGAGGAAATAAATGTTATGAAGTGTTCACTCCAACTGGAAACGGCATAACGGAACTTTCTTTAGGCCTTTGTTAATTCCTGACCGTATAATCGCAGACTGGGGCATGTGCTGGGTTTGTGTGTGAGATTATTTACTTCCTGAGGTACAACACAGGTGCGTGCGTGGGAATGGAACTCCTAGAAAGGTGGAGGGATGCTGAAAATAACTGTGTGTAATGCCAGGCTAGACTAAGGAGAGTATAAACAAGGCAAACAGAGGGGCTGACCACGGCATTCCTTGGCATAGAACAACAGGCCGGGATAATGGAGGATGGGTGGGGATGGGTAGGGGCATGAGAGTACCTACAGGAGGAAGAAGAGGAGGAGAGGGAGGAGGACAGGAAAGAGAAAGAGGAGGAGGAGGAGGAGGAGGAGGAGGAGGAGGAGGAGGAGGAGGAGGAGGAGGAGGAGGAGGAGGAGGAGGAGGAGGAGAAGGAGAAGGAGAAGAACAATACAAAGAAAGAGAAAGAAAGGTAAAGAAAGAGAAAGAGAAAGAGGAGGACTAGGAAGACGAGGACAAGGAAGAGGAAGAGGAAGAGGAGGAGGAGGAAATGGAAATGTACTGTAAGCCACATGTTCACCTCAAATATTACTAAGGATATTACTCAATACTGGAAAAAAATATTACTTTCCCCATAGGATATCAGGCCATCCCTTGAATTCCAGACCAATATATATGTAAACTTTGTGACATGAATATTTGGAGATAGATAGTTATGCTGCCTGAAAGAAAATGGGGGAAAGGACGGCGAAACTAAAGTGGATATAAGTAAGCAAGGATGATCTTGTGTTGCGAACTTGATGATAAATTTCTGTAACATATTGTAAGATAAACAAGAGACGGACAGTTGGGTAAATTGTGTACTTGAACTTGTGAAGAGTATTTGATAAAGTACCTCTTGAAGACTTATTTATAAACTTAAGACTGTAGAAGGAGTGAAGAGATAGCTGTTGAAATGAATGGTGAATGGAGAATTGTTTTTTTTTTAAATATGAAAACAGACAAGAACAGTAATAAGAGAAATGTTTTAATCCGAGAGGAGTGTGCCAAGTGGCGTTCCTCAGAGGCAGTTGATGTCCCCCATTGTGTTTCTAACTCATGTAGGTAAATGTTATACTATATTAACTTGTTTACAGACGATTACGGACACACACACACACACACACACACACACACACACACACACACGCACACGCACACGAGAGAGAGAGAAAAAAAAAGGAGACTTGATTATATATTTAAATGAACTAATTGATTGGAACAAGTTGAAAGAGAGCGAACTAAGATTAGAAAATAAGATGCTTGAGTGCAAACCAAGAAAAAAAAACTAAACTAAATGTATAAGTGATATAAACGAAGCAAGTTAATTACCCAAAAAGTACTAGTAGTAATTGCCTCCTAATGGTTAAGAGGTGAAGGTGGTTCTACATATGAGGTTCTTCTCTCTATAAATGTATGAAAGATCACTTTCAGGATGAACATATTAAGAAAGTGACACACGGCAGATAAAAATGAGATCGTTAAATAAATGGATGGATAATTTTGGAGATAGATAGAGAAATATATAGATATGCACGTACGTAGATGTGTAGGTAGATATATGTTTTAAAAGTAACGAAAGCTTAATAGTTATGGCTTAATTTGGAGTTCATTCGTCTTGCATAATGAAAAACTGAAGTGAATAAATTTAGATGTAGGACGACCCAACTTGAAGTCAATTACTGTACATTACAAGTGAGGAAATAACTTTAAACAAATACATAACCGATTATTCATTATCTTACATAACTCTTTATATATTTACTTACTCACTTATGCATGTATTTATATCTATGAGTATCAAATAATCCACCGATCTTAATTTCTTCTTCTTGGCTATATTTATTTATTTATACATTCCTTTATTATTCCTTTACATATATTTTTCCGCCTACACACTTTTCAATATTTTTCTTTTTCTTTCCATGTGAAGGTTCGTGCTCGCTATCAGGGTATCGAGGCTGCGTCCTGTACTGGCTTGGTCATGTAACGTGTTGGAAGTGGTGAGTACAGTACATACCTTCATAACACCTTTGTACTCCACGCGTTGTAGGCAAAGTAAGGATGAAGAGGAAACATGTGGGAGATTGTAGATACTCGAGGGTTTTAACTTTTGTGTTGTAGCCATAACTGTTATTCTATTTCGTTTAGCTGTGCATTTGTTTATCTATTTGTTAAGTCATCTGTCAGTATGCACCTTTTAATAGCGTAGGTCATCTGTCATGCATGTAGGGTTGGAGTGGTGGGGGTGGTGGGGAAGGGGAGGCAGGAAGGGAATGTTTCAGAGGGAAGAGCATGGGCGTCCTCCATCATCACCTTCCCCTCCCCTTGACACCATCCCCTCCTCACCTCGTCTCACCTCACCTCCCCTCATCTTACCTTATCTTATCACCTCTTAAAACATTCACCGGGCAATGCGCAGTGCCTTGAGGACATTAATTCCTCCTCCTCCTCTTCTTCCTCCTCCTCCTCCTTCCTAATCACCCTCCTTCTCCTCCTCTTCCTGATTGCAACCCCATCAAAATGTGCATAATAAAAGAGATAAAAGTTTTCACACTCCTGTTTAAGCTAGTTTGATGCCTTGGTGCGGGGGTGTCGAGAGGCACCATCACCACCTCACCATCACCTCAATGACGCAATGAATGTACTACTGACGGGCGGGGCGTTGGGCGTGGGGCGTGGGGCGTGGGGCGTGGGGTGTGGGGCGTGGGGTGTGTGGCGTGGGGCGGCTGCATGATCCCCGCCCATTTGACACACACACACACACACACACACACACACACACACACACACACACACACACACACACACACACACACACACACACACACACACACACACACACACACACACACACACACACACACACAAGCACCGGCTGTTTATGTTGGCAGGCTGGACGCCGCTGCCACCACACTAGAGGAGAAAAAAAGTCCCATAAACCATTTCTATTCAAACATAACCTCAATATTAACTGCGCTGCTCACGCCTACGGGAATCACATACTGAGGGCGGGAGTGAGGGGACGGCCGGCGACGTGACCTGGACGCCGCCCAACACCATGAGGGACAGAAACGTGCTTGCTTCTACCTTTTGAGACCACTGAGAGGTCGTTAAGATGCATAACCATTCTGCATCACGTCACTGAGGGAAGAAATACTAGCTTGCATCTGGATCCTGCTGCGGCGGGTCGAGGAAGACGGTAGAAGGGTGATAGGAGGCGGCGACGGAAACTCCCCTCATTTAGCGGTGACGTTAAGGACCGGTTCACACGGTTCGTTTTAGGTCTTCATTAAATCTGTTCTGTACATCTTAATTCGGGCACCGTTTCCGGGTTCGGTGTGATTTAATGAAGGAATGAATTAATGAGGTTCGAGATGTGGTATTGACACGTTTTTCTGTTTTTATTTAACATTTTAAGAAGGTGAAAAATGTTCCCAGGAAGTCATATGACGTGTTTTGTGAGATGGATCACTTCCGGTAACATTGAGAGAGAGAGAGAGAGAGAGAGAGAGAGAGAGAGAGAGAGAGAGAGAGAGAGAGAGAGAGAGAGAGAGAGAGAGAGAGAGAGAGAGAGAGAGGCATCAAGTTCATCTGCTAAGTGGCTCGATAGTGAATACTCGGCAGGGAATCGTTTTTTTTTTTTTTTTTTTGAGTTGTTTTTGAGGTCAACATTCGAAGGGAAGATGTAACTTGGCGGTGGTCCAGGAGGTGCGTGAAAAGATTACCGTCTAGATCTAATGGAAATAACTCCATCATCCTCCCACCGCCTTTCAAAACACCGGGGCAGATTGGCAGGCTTGTAGATTACTCACTCACAGGATAGGATAAGTTCTTGCATACAGTGACTTGTTGTGAAGGATTCTATGATAGGATATGCGTCTTTTTTTATCCTTCTCTTTCTCTCTTTTTTTATTATTTTTTTTTTTTCTATTCGTTCCATTTGTTCTTTTTCATCCTTTCTCCATTTTTTAAAATCAACTTTACTTTACTACTCTCGCATTTTTTCTTATCCCTTTTATATTATATATTTTTCTTTTTTCTTTTCTTTCCTTCTTTTTTTCAGTCTCTCCCCTTCACTCGCTCTCACAGTAACATTTTCCATCGCGTCTTAATGGCATTTCATTTTTTTCTTCAAACATTTTTCCTTCTCTCCCTCTCTCTCCTCCTCTTTTTCTTCTCTTCTAAATAACATCTCTCTGCAATATGCCTACCCTTTCCCACTTCCAATACCCTTTCTACTCTCCCTTCCTTCCTTACACTACTTTCCAACGTCCTTAAAGGGAGGCTGCTGGAGGAGGTGACTGGGGCGTCCTTAGAGCCATTCTGAGCACCACTTACCTTCCTGCTGCTTCTGTTGCACGTAGGACACACGCTGGCCTGAGGGGAGGGACTGCAGTGTGAGGTTGTGGAGGAGGAGGAGGAGGAGGAGGAGGAGGAGGAGGAGGAGGAGGAGGAGGAGGAGGAGGAGGAGGAGGAGGTGCTATACCGTTTATTAATACCTTGGGAGAACCAGTGATGCATCCCTCCGTCTCAGCAGGCAGCGGCGGGATGCGTAGACACACACACACACACACACACACACACACACACACACACACACACACACACACACACACACACACACACACACACACACACACACACCATAGTTACAGTACCAATACAGACGTGTCCTATGCCCACTGCATGAGCAACAACACGCCACACCACTTGAAATACCAACACCCACCCACCCACTCAACCACCCATCCACCCACCACCTGCATAGTTAATCTCCATCCCCCCCGAATACCCATGACTCAGACACATCCCCATACCTGTCGCACTTGGCCACAGGTGACTAGGTACAGGTGACCGTCGCATGACATTATAAGTATGACCCAAACTAGATAAGAGACGTGACCCACAGTGACATGACTTCGTGAAGTGAGTATAGTTAGAGGTTTATATTGTTTTTTGAGGTTTACTGTATATGAGGTTATTGATAATGAAGTGACACCCTTGTTTTCCGTCTTTTGAAGTTATTTATTAAGGTATCCAGGTGTAGATGAGTATTTAAAGGAAGGGGAGTGGAAAGGGTGCTTGGAAGAGGTGATTTGAAGAGGGAATTTATAATGGTGGAAGAAGTGGAGTGGTGTTTAGTGGTGATGATGGTTGTGGTGGTGGTGATGGTGGTGATGGTGATGATGATGGTGGTGGTGATGGTAGCCAGGGTGAATCAGGTAAGGTGTGGTGTGAGGCAGGTAGGGTGTAGTGGTGGTGATGATGGTGGTGAGGCAGGTGGTGGCAGGAATCATGGCAGGTGTAAACAAACTCCACCTTCACTTCCTGCCTTTAGAGTAACGCCTCACCTTCCCTCTACACTCCCACTCCCACTCCCTCTCCCTTTCTTACTCCCTGTCCCACTCCCTCTCCCACTCCCTCTCTCTTGACCTTCCGAGGTGTTTGGCCTCTCACGTTATATTTCATGTCTGCTGTTTTTTTCCACTTTGACATGTTTTTTTAATGTGCTTGTTATCCCTTTCACTTTTACGTGTTTCCTCTCTTTTTTACCGTTTCTCTTTATCTTTTTTTTCTCTGTCTCTGTCTCTGTCTCTCTCTCTCTCTCTCTCTCTCTCTCTCTCTCTCTCTCTCTCTCTCTCTCTCTCTCTCTCTCTCTCTCTCTCTCTCTCTCTCTCTCTCTCTCTCTCTCTCTCTCTCTCTCTCTCTCTCTCTCTCTCTCTCTCTCTCTCTCTCTCTCTCTCTCTCTCTCTCTCTCTCTCTCTCTCTCTCTCTCTCTCTCTCTCTCTCTCTCTCTCTCTCTCTCTCTCTCTCTCTCTCTCTCTCTCGTGCCTCTCCCTTTTAATATGTTTTTCCCTTATATTTTTTACGGCTATTTTTTAAAACTCGTGTGTTGTCAGGTAACTATTTTTCTCTACGTTTTTCAACTATGTATATATATATATATATATATATATATATATATATATATATATATATATATATATATATATATATATATATTCTTTTTTTTATGGTTCTCCACATCAGTTTTCATACCACTATTTTTCCTCAACATTTTTTCACCTCGTCCCTAAGTATCATCCGAAGTTAGATTATTTTTCTTCAGCATTCTTTTTTTTTTATCCTTCCTTCTCGCATATCAATCTTCCTGGTTCGTTTAAAGTTTTCACAAGTCCTCGTATTTCAGTTCACCATCTTTCATTAGTTTTGACGCATCTTTTGCATTCACATATTTCTTCATCCGTCAGAAGATGCTGCTGCTGCCGCTGCTGCTGTTGCTGCTGCTGCTACTGCTTCTTCTTCTTTCTTTCTCCTACTCTTCCTTCTTATCATCCTCGTTCTTGCCTTCATTCCCATTCACCTTCGCGTTCTTGTCGCCGTCGTATTCGTCTCGTCGTTGTTGTTATCCTCTTCCTCCTCCTTCTAAACCATTGTTTTTTTTATGTAATAACATCCTCATTAATCCATAATCTTTATCTTAAGATCTGAGTGTGTGTGTGTGTGTGTGTGTGTGTGTGTGTGTGTGTGTGTGTGTGTGTGTGTGTGTGTGTGTGTGTGTGTGTGTGTGTGTGTAAGAGAATGGTAACTGTGATGAAGGCATAGGGTAGGTTGAGTCCGGCCTGGCGCTAGGCAGAGGGTGTGCTGGGGCGGGACACAGGCCGTGGCGGTGCTTGGTGAGGTGTGGGGCGGCGGCTGCAGACACAGGAATAGCAGAGACGGGGCGAGGCGAGGCGGGAGGGTGAGGGAAGGGGAGTTATGCTGCCACAAAGCCAAGGAAAAGCAAGGGTAGGGAGTGGAGGGGAATGATGGAGAAGAGGGATATTGGGGGACGTGGCAGGGGAGTGGTAAGGGAAGGGAAGAAGGGGAAAGGTGGACAGGGTATATTGTATGGTAAAGGAAGGGAGGCTGGTATGGGTACTTCTGTAGCCTCGTGTAATGTATTATGTTATGTTGTTACTGTGAAACTTGAATGTATTTTATTGTCATTATTGTTGCTCGTTTTGACTATTAGTGTTATTATTATGTTACAATTTGCTACTACTACTACTACTACTACTACTACTACAACTACTACTACTACTATTACTACTACTACCACTACTACTATTACTATTACTAGTATTACTACTACTTAAATACATTCCTAGTACTAATCATTTGGGAAATATAACTAAATCCAGCATACACAACACTACACTAAGAATCTATAGCCTGGATTATACAGTTTAGTCAGCATCGGAATGATCAAAATGTACATTGAACCCTGTTATTTAGAAGTAAAAAATGAAGGTAAAGGGTGAGGGTCCTTTATTACAAACAATTACTCAGATGAATGAGGTGGACGTGAATGGCATGAAAGAAGCCCGTGGGGAGGAGGGTGAGTGTAGCAGGGAAGAGGACGAGACGGATGAGGAGGAGGAGGAGGAGGAGGAGGAGGAGGAAGAGGTAGAGGTAGAATGTAGGCGTGGAGAAAACGGCAAAAAAGAAAAAGAAATGTTGAGGGCAGTGTTTCCTTGACATCTGGAGTCAGGGCGAGGGCTGAATAAACATGAAGGTGGAAACAGACAGCTGCTCCTGCTTCACGAAACCTTAAAGTAGAAACAGCAGGCAGACAAGCAGGCAGACAGGAACACTTACATCCTGGAGGTGGAGGAAGCCTTAGGAAACAACACATAGAGGAAAAAATATCCGACCATTAAACGCTGCCCCAGAACTATAGAAAGTGGAAAGTTACGATATTACATCAAGAAAAAAATTGTTACTTATATATTTTTTAACCCATAGAGCCTAGCAGTTAATAAAAAAAGTGGATGTGGGAATAGAGTTAATAATTGACTCTTATGTTAGAGAGATAAACGGGATAGACATGAGAGTGATTCGTGGGTCTAGTGCAGCAGCGAGGCAAAGGAAGGTTGGGGAGTAGAGGGAGTGGGAAGAGTATGCTGTTAGGTAACTTAGTGTCGTTGGAAATAGTGGTGGAAGTCAGTGATGTAACGTTAAGGTGGATAATGTGTGTGAAAGAGAGAGCAAGAGAGAGAGAGAGAGAGAGAGAGAGAGAGAGAGAGAGAGAGAGAGAGAGAGAGAGAGAGAGAGAGAGAGAGAGAGAGAGAGAGAGAGAGAGAGAGAGAGAGAGAGAGAGAGAGAGAGAAGAAGAAGAGAGAGATAGGGAAAGGGAGAGGGAGACTGCCTGCCTGCCAGTCTGAGTGAGTGAGTGAGTAAGCGAGGGAGAGGGAGTGCTACACAAATACATAAACAACACCAATCTTTTCTGGGAATCTTACTGCGATGCTACAAACAATAACAACTTGGTCTAGCACATCTGAGTTCTCGTTTTCACTACAGTTCACATGAAGTTATATGCATGTAGGTATAAATATATAAATAAATAAATGGTTAACTTACGAGTGAAACGAATTATATATATAATTTTTAGCTGTAATTACTGTAGTTCCCATTTGATAATTTGTAGGTATAAATGTATATAAGTAAACATATGTGTAATTTATAACTAACTTTGAATTCATTATGTAGTAAAAAAAAATACAACAGTAACTAAGATAATTTGTTATATTAATTGAATAAATACACATTTACTACGCCATAATGAATATATATAACAAATGAATACACTGGAAACTCATAATTAAACTAGAAATATAAAAATAAATATATAAAATGGAAGGAAAGGAAAATCAACTTTATATTCTAGGTCACTTTATGGAAGGAGACTGAACTGCTCTGAACGGATATTGCTAAGCTGGCAGTCCTCTCTCCCTCCCTTCCTTCCTTCCTCACTTGCTTCCTCTTCCCTTCCTCTCTTTCCTCTCCTTCAAAACCTCTTCCCAAATATACACAAGAGTGGGTTTAAGACAGTAACAGATAAATAAAACATAAATATCGTGCCAAATAATAATGAGCAACGATACTTGGCAGTGTACAAAACACTGCTGACACCGTAACCAGAGTCGCGCCAAAACCCAACGTGAAAATACTACACTATACTATTTTCCCGCCACCAAAATATACCTTCTTTTCAGTGAGATCAAGAGAGACGCTCATTCATAAAATTCACGAAACAAAACATCAACCCTCGACCCCTTCCTGCTGCCGCTGCCGCTGCCACCAAAACAAAATACACGTGGTGGAGTTTCACGCCAAAAACCTCACGAGAAAACCTCTCCCAGACACTTGCCAGACGACAGACAGTACTCACCACTCCCTTCCAACAATGTGGCGGATAGAATGTGTCGCCTGAATGTTCAAAGAGCCTGGCAACCCGCGACCCACGTGGCTGTGTGGCGGGGGCAACAGCGACCCGCCTTGCCTTAAAGATTATTGGTACTGCAGGAGGAGGAGGAGGAAGAGGAGAAGGAGGAAGAGGAAGAGGAAGAGGAGGAGAGGAGGAGGAGGAGGAGGAGGAGGGGGAGGAGGAGGAGGAGGAGGAGGAGGAGGAGGAGGAGGAGGAGGAGGAGGAGGAGGAGGAAAAGAAGTTATTTCCTCTTCACCTCACTTCATCTTAACTCTAAATTCCACCTTTTAAACGGGAACTTCCGGTGAGAGCACATCTTCCCCTTACCTTGCAAGTCACCGCCGGGAGGAGCTGAAGACCCGATGCTTGGATGGACCTGAACGTCTTCATGTGACTCCCCTCCTTTCTCTTCACCATTTCCCCTTTAGTGTAGTCCACCCGTAAGTCCCCTCCGCTCCCATGGTATCCTCCTCCTCCCCCTCCTCCTCCTCCTCCTCATCCTCCACAAGCCCACCATCTCATATTTCTCAGAACTGCGTCCCTCTACCTAATCTGCTGCCTTCCTCTTGATCCCTTCCCTCCTCCGGCCTCCTTCACGCTCCACTAATTGGTTCTTACTCGTGTTTACTCGCCACGTGGCTGTAGTATTTTTTCCTTCTCAGTCTTCTTGTTTTCATTTCGGTTCTGTGCTCATCTCACCTCTTGGTCATATATTGTCGCCTCTCAGTCTACATATCTTTTGGCGAAATGAGGCCAAATTCACCTACATAAACATAATCATTACAGTGTTTTCTTAAAGTATCATCTTAAGTCACCAGTGTCTGTGTCGCTAACTCGCACATCAATATAATAATAATTAATGTGCTTAGTATTATTTTTTGCTCTACATCTCTTTGACATTCCTATTACACACACAGCTCTAAACATTCTTCATATTGTTCAAACAGAACCATTTCATCTCACTACCTTTGTTGATTCAGTTGCAAGTTGAAAGGCACATTCATTAGCAATTGTCAATATACAGAAGCATAAATTCAAAGTGCTGTAAAAAATACGAGTGAGGAACGGCGAGGATCCTGGCCAAGCATCAGTTTTCAGTCCTGGGCGTTAAAGTATAGTACGCACGCGGGAACCTATTACAATCAGCGTTATCTTTTCCCTCCATATATAGCAGCCAATAGTTGTAGGTCCTCAAGATGAACTCGTTGGCGTAGGTCAGAGTGGCAGGTTGATGGGCGGCGTCCATGGGTTAGGCGGCGTGGTATTCAGGCAACCATGTGCTGCTGGCGAACCTGACGGAGGCTCAACGCAATAGTTGGGATGCCTGTCTGCATTCCGATGGGGCGAGAGCGGCGTCGCGGGGCGTGATGACAAGGAAGGGAAGATGCGCCCCTGATTGTGGCTACAGCACACCCGTACGCTGCCCACAATGTGCACACTCAACTCACTCACACACACACACACACACACACACACACACACACACACACACACACACACACACACACACACACACACACACACACACACACACACACACACACACACACACACACAGTAAACGTGTGTGTGTGTGTGTGTGTGTGTGTGTGTGTGTGTGTGTGTGTGTGTGTGTGTGTGTGTGTGTGTGTGTGTGTGTGTGCTGTTGTTGTTGTCGTCATTGCTGTCGTCGTCATTGTCGTTGCCTTCTTCCTCCTCCTATTCCTCCTATTCCATGTCCTTTTCCATCATTTGCATTTTCTCTCCCAGTTTGCTGTAAATAGTGACAATTTATAGCAACACATTTTCTCTTACTTGCTATTCCTCTGTATCTACAATTTGTATTCCCTTCCTCCTCCTCATTCTCCTCCTGGTATCTATTTTCCCTCTTCGTTCTTATAATCATTTCTCTCCCTCTCAATTTTCTTTCCCTCTTCGTCCTGCTAATTTCATTCCACTTCAATTTTTGTTTCATTTTCTTACCCACCTTCTCATCTTCCTGCATATCGTCACGGAGCTTAAATAGACATCAGCCATCCATCCGCTTCCCTGCTAATGACACATCACACCCGTAAATATATCTGCTTATTACCCCCCCTGATCCACATACAGCCTCCCCGCCCCCGCCTACCGTCCCCCAGAACTCCGCCCACATCGCTGAGCCAACACACGCAAATATCATCTTCATTACCACCCTTATTATTATCATTATTATTATTATCCATCGTTCTTCTTGTCTTCGTTCTTATCTTCCTCATTTGTCTTCATTCTCGCTATTCTCGTTCTCGTCCTCGTTCTCCTCCACGCCCTAATGTTCTTTCCTGGCATAATTTTCCTCCTCCTTCCTTCTCCTCTTCCTTCTCTTCCATCATTTTCTTATCGCAAAAAGTTCGCTCGCATGCAGACCGCTTCTCTACTCCCTCCTCCTCCTCCTCCTCCTCCTCCTCCTCCTCCTCCTCCTCCTCCTCCTCCTCCTCCTCCTCCTCCTCCTTCTCCCTTTAACTCCGCCTCCGCCGCCCGTGAGCCTCTCTAGGGAGTTATACATTACACCGTCAGACGAAACACACACGATACAGCTCCTGGCAAACTCACGTCCACTTTGCAACGTTTAATTAGTGCTTGTAAATCATCTGTTTATTAGGCTATTATATTTGTTTTCACTAATTGGATATTATGTCGATATGTACGTAATTATATGTTGTCCTTATTTTCTTCTTATGTTTGAGTTTTCTGGGACAACTAAGATGGAGTGGAGGTGGTGGTGGTGGTGGTGGTGGTGGTGATGGTGGTGGTGGTGGTGTTGGTGGTGGTGGTGGTGGTGCTGCTGCTGCTGCTGGATGTAATGCTGGTATGTAAGGTGTTAAAGTCACCTCCACGACACACTGGGAAGCTCTTTACGTGGTGACCTTTTTTTCTGTACGTCGCCCAGTGGTTTGCAGTGACCTTTATAGTAACTTGATAGTCGCTCATTAGCTGCAGGTTTTCTCGTGTGACCTGACCTGACCAGCACCGGAGGAAGCATGTGTGTGTGCATGTGTGTATAGACTCGAACAGACATAAACAACAGCCCCTCAGCAACAGCACACGTGGTGCACTGAACAAACGCAGGCTAAGTATAGCACTCTAGGAAACACTTAAGTCAGTCAGTCAGTCAGTCAGTCAGTCAGTCAGTCAGTCAGTCAGTATCACGCAAGTATAGAGTCATGAATCCACAATCCTCACGGGTCTTCCTCCCAAGCCTCGCACGATCAGCTTCAATGATAAATTGGAGATGACACTATCTTGATTTCCCTCACGTCGTTTGCATGCAGCTGGACGAGGCTTGGCGGCTCAGCGGATCTTTCTCCGTTCATCAAGGGGGCACGCCACTCGGTACAGCTGCAGCCACTCCCGCTCTTCCTCCAGCGGTGCGTTGACGTGGATTGAAGGGGAAGGGAAGGAAGAGCGATGCAGAGGACATACGATGATGATGAGGATGATTTATTGCTTTGTATTCTAGTGGTTCATGTTGGTAGCTCAGGGGACGGAGAGGCGAGGAAGGTTTCTGGTCTCACTCTATGGTCTCTCTCTCTCTCCCTCCCGCCTCCTCCCGCCGTCACACAGAAGGGCAGTTGCGTGTAGCGTCCCGTGGTTGGCATCGATACAGAGGTGTGAGTGGCCTTATTTGGCGGTGAATATTTTGCCCCTGAGTACACACACCCTTGCTGCCGTGCTCTCTTATAAAGGGTAAATAAACACGTCAGGTAAAACGGAATTTATCTTGACGGCTGCTGTGGTATTATTTCCTTCCTTACTCTGTATTTTTTTTCTGTCTTTCTCTTTCTCTAGGTTAGTATTTTGGGATGTAATTTCAGGTGACTTTTTGTTTTGTTTTGTTACTGAGGTAAAAAGGTGATTGACGGATTAATTGATTGATTGACTGTATATGTGTGTATGAGAGAGAGAGAGAAAAAAAGAAGAAGAAGAGAAAACAACAACAATAATAACATGCTCTCCCCTTCCTTCACTTCCT